>OVAN01008251.1:0-18440 GCA_900406275.1 Anastatica hierochuntica | reverse complement strand
CTGGTCTATTGCTCTTTCCTTGTGCCTATTTCGCTTTAGGGGGTTGGTTCATAGGTACAACCTTTGTAACTTCATGGTATACTCATGGAACGCTCACAAATGCTTAGATGCTTTGGGTTCAGAAAATAAATCATTGGTTTATGCACCCAAGGGAAAAAAGTTAAAGGTTTATATTACAATCAAAAAGAAAGTTAAAGGTCACACGACCATGACTTCAAAAAAAACATAACAAGGGTCATTTAAGCACATCACTCTGTCTTCGACTCAGGAGTCTCACCCAAAGGACCATCTCCAAATGTCCTATCAGCCAACAAGGATGTAGGGGTAAAAAATGGTCACAACGAAATCAACACCTAAAAAGCACCACATAAATGTTGTCTCTCTTCCGGGAACAAAAATCGTAAGGGGATTATCAAACCCGAGGTTCTTGTCATCTAGATGATTTCCTCTCAACCAAACGTCGAAACCCCGCGTCTAGTCAACCGTACGCGATCAATTCGCAAATTCTAGTCACCTGCGAGCAACTAAACGTGAGATTATCGTAATCAACGCCTGAGACTTCTGGATAACTCCCAAGAGATCTCAATAGACAAGTTTCAGAGCAATAAGAAGTTACCGTAAACATCGGATAACCGTGTCGCTTCGGAAATACGAGTAAGATCTAGTCACTAGTTGGAGACTAGACTCTCCACGAAGTCTAGTCGCCCATGGGCGACTAGACTCTTGACAAAAGTCTAGTCGCCCACGGGCGACTAGACACGGAAAACGTCTAGTCGTACATGGTTGACTAGACCATATCCTCTTAATCATCTTCTCCTTCGAATCCCGGTTTGACTGTCTCTTGTTTCTTCTCGATTGGAGTTTCAGTTAAAGTTTTGCGATAATAATCGTAAAGACTTGTTCTTTTCGTAAAAACTTTATATCACGTATAAAAAGATAACAGTTAACTCGAACATTGATATGAAATTAACTACATGATTGGTCTTATCACTTCGCGAAACCATCACTTCGTAATCGTATGAAGAACGATTTCTCCGAAAAAATAGTAAAAGTCACTTAATTGCAAAACTGCCCAAGAAGGCCCAAAACGCGATAAAAGTCCGCTTACAATTTCTGATGCGAATGGGCCCAACTACGTTAACGATTTACCCGAGTTCCGCGAAAGATAAATGGAAAACGCGATAAGTCAAGTTTAGAGATAAATATGAAAAAATCGAGAAGATAAAGAATATTCTCGAAAAGGATATACTTGAATCACAAAGGAATGTTTCCGCGGAAGGATATACTCTAATCGAGGGCAGAAAAAGAAACTGGACCGTCCTACGAAGGCATATATAAGAGGGACGAAGGAGGAGGACGGACAGAGAGAAATTTCTTCACAACTTAGCACATTAGGTTATTTTTCGTTTTTGTTAGGGAGCTGCGACTCAACTAGGTTTACAAGTCTTACGCTGTTAGAACTAGGATACTCGCCGACAGCTCTCGTGGCCACGACTTATCACATGTTGTAATGCTCAAATGCAAATTCGGAATAAGATCTCGATTGCTGAATTTTTTTTTGATTCTCTTTTTAGTTTTACTTCTTCGTTTGTTTCTTCGTATTTTGATCTCTCGTTGTTTGGTTTAGCAGATATCCGGGACCTCAAAGAAAGTTAGGGTTTCCTGTCTTTCCTTTGATTACGAAAATCGATAGTGCGAATTTTGGATCCCACAAAGGACATTAGCGTTACAGAGTAATCATGAGGAGACATGCGACTCTCCTTGGCTCGCTCCATGTTCACCCTTAGGAAAGAGGCCTCGATCTCCTCCAAATCCTACTTTAAGTGGTCACCTAAGAGAAGATCTTTGGCCATCTCCCAGCGGGCAACAGCGAAGGCACTTGCAGACGTTGTGTCCGCCAGCCGATCCAGGGCCAAGATTTGCCGATAGTGCTCCTCAACCTCCACCCGCCTCTTAGCCAATAACCTTTTTGCAAGCTCAGTTCTAACCTTGGCATCGGTCAGGTTCCTGCGAAGGATCCTAATTGATACTTCTGAATCAATGAGGCTCCTGATCGCTTCATTGGCCCTCCAGTGCTCCCTAGCCACCTCTTACTCGAAGGCCTCTAGCCGGCTCAGAAGCCTGAGACGGAATTCTGGTGTTCCGCCTCTCCTGCACAAAGATATTCGTGGCTAGCTGCGAAGGAAGATAATCAAAAACGGAATTCCCAACAACTAAGACAACAACAGAGCTAAGGAATAAAGGCGAACCTCCATGAGGCCGGAATAAATGTCTTGGGGGTAACGGCGCTGCTCCTCTATCATGTCAAAAAGGTTATAGGAGAACAACCTTTATCATAGCAAATCTCCCTCTGCCGAAGCAATCAACGGTTCGACACTAGACCTCTTGGAGGTTGGGGTCGAAAGGGATTCAGCCCTTCTCGGAGCATTGCAACTGGAGGCCTCAGGAGCGCCAGTACTGTCGGAGGCAAGTCCCTGAAGTCTAGCCCTAGTCGCAAGGACTTTGGCTAAAGTTGAGGAAGGAGATGGCTTCAAGGGAGTTGATATGTCCATAATTTCTTCCAGATAGGATTGCAATGTCCAAAAGATCAACAATCGATGACTTTACATTGAACGGAATAGTAATCGGAAGACGAAAACTTACCGGAGTAAAGAAATCGTCGGTAGCATGGAGAGAGCGATTGAGAGGAATGTGATGTGACAAGAACGAAGAAAGATAATGAGGACTCTTCGCTTTTCGTGTCTATCTAACCCTACTGCTAATGGGCCAAAATCAAGAAGCCCAAATTACTCCATAGAGTTCATACCTTGAAATTCATCGACAGATGTGGCCCACTAACGCTAAGGTCATTTACCAAGGATGAAGATATAGTGACGAGAACCACCATATGCCAATGATGGCCATGGCTACGACCATATTTTATTTTCAGCCTACGAGGCTTATCATGAAACTAAGGTAAAACCCGAAATCTCTTAAGAAGGAATCTACTCTTCAAATTCAACATATGGCAATGAACAAACTCCCTAGTTGAATGTGTTAACCAAGACTCTAGCCAAGGATTCACAACCAAGCCAAGACAAGGAGCCAAGGTAGGGTGAATATTCCCCTTATATGATTTAAATCTTAAGAGATAAGGACAATTACCTTAGAGGAATTATGGAAATATTCCTTATTGTATAGATAGACTCGAAACTAGAAGTTATCAATAAAAGATATGAAAATATTTTTATTCGAAAACTATAAATACAAAGGGAAGAACCCTAATTCAAGTATCAGAAACCTAACTCTCAAAGCTCATACATTGTAATTGATCTATTTAACAATATCAATAAAAAGTCGTTTTACATCTTTCGGTCTTGTTTTTCTCTATTAAAGGATCACCGAAAAACCTCTAAACAATTAATATCAAAATTTCTACCGAGGTCGAATGTTTAAAAAAAAACTATTTCACTACATGCAGAGTATGTCAATTAATCATATTAACCAAATTTAAAATATATATTGTTGGGGGTAATTTTATTCCCTTAGAGTCCGACCATAGCCTAGACCAAAGAGACATAAATAAACTCCCTAATTGTAGGTGCAAACCAATGCCATAGACAAGGACACCATCGCCAAGCCGAGGTCATAGCCGAGTTAGGGCGGATATCCCCTTAGTCGTTCTAAATTATAAGAGATAAAGATAAATGCCTTAATGAATCTAGGGAAATATTCCTTATTGTAAGATAGACTCGAATATAGAAGTTATACATAAAATATATGAATATACTCTAATTCGAAGGCTATAAATACAAAGGGAAGAACCCTAATTCAAGGATCCAGAACTTTGATAAACACACCACTTGTAATCGATCTCTCTTATTCAATCAATAAAGAAGAATCACTTTACATTACTTTTTGGCTCTTTCGCTCATCTCTTTCAAAAAACCCTAAAACATGTAGTAATATTGTTCTTGTTCTTCTCCATCAAAGAATCACCAAAAAATCCCCAACGTNTTTGGGGGGGGGGGGGGTTCAACGTTCTTCGATAGAGAAGAACAAGAAAAAATCATCACTAAGGGTTATAGGGTTTTTGAGGAAAAGATGAACGAAAGAGAGATGTAAAACGATTTCTTTAATTGATCTTAAAAGAATCAATTACAACTATATGCGTTTGTGTCAAAGCTTTCGGATCCTTGAATTAAAGTTCTTCCATTTGTATTTATAGCTTTCGAATTGGGGTATTTCCATATATTTTATGGATAACTCCTATATTCGATTTTATCATAGAAAAAGAATATTTCCCTAGATTTATTAAGACATTTGTCCTTATCTCTTAAGATCTTAGACCGACTTACAAGATATCCTCCCTACCTCGGCTATGGCCTCAACTCGGCGATGGTGTCCTTGGCTATGACCTTGGTTAACACCTACAACTAGGGGGTTTGTTTATAACTCCTTGGTCTAGGCTATGGCCGGACTCTAAGAGAATAAAATTACCCCTAATAGTTGCCCCCCACTCTTCATTTTCCACATGTGGAATTTGAAGAGTAGATCATGTCCTAAGAGATTTCGGTTCATACCTTAGTTTTGGATCTACTTTGCGAAAGTAAAGAAATAGAGTACAACTTCAGCCATGGCTTTTGTTGGCATTACCGGTCCTTCGCTATTGTGGCCTCATCCTTGGTGAGTGTCATTAGCACTTGTGAGGCCGCATCTTTTAGATGAATTCTTGGGCTTAGGCTTTGCTCTTTGCTTCCGGCCCATTATCTCTAGGGTTAAATAAGCGGGAAAGCAAAGAGTCTTGGTCATCTTCTGCCATCGCTCTTGTCACATCTCGTCTCTCTCTTCTTCACCGCTCCTTCACGATACTGGTGATTCTCCAATTCCGGTAAGTTTTCGTCTTCCAATTACTATTCCGTTTCGTGTAGAGTTGTCAATTTCTAATTAAGGGACATTACGGTTTCCTTGAATGGTAGTTATGGATAGAAAACTCTTTCTGGGGCTCCTCCGTCTTCTGCTTTCGCAAAAGCCCTCACGACTAAGGCTAAACTTCAGGAACTCAAGTCTCCTGCCGTTAATCCTCTGCCTTCCGGTTTTGGTTCTCCGGGAGGGTATGAGATTCTTCCGCTTCCACCTTCGAAAAGACCTAAGGTTAACCCAAGGGATGGCCAGGCAGACGAAGATGCTCTCGGGAAGAGTTGTACACGTACAACATCTCGGAGATGATAGAGAATCAGCGTCGTTCTTCTCGGGACCCTTATGTCAATCTCATGCATGTTCGCTTTCGCTCTGTCTTTATTGTGGTGATGGTAGCCTGGAACTGTCTTTACAACCGTGTTTTTGCAGCTTTCGGCGGCCATCTTTGTCCTTAAGGAACAGAGCGCCAAGGGTTCAGCTCAGGTTCCTGAGATGAATCATGTTCAGAGAGCCTTGGAGCAAGAACTGGCTAAGGAACGGAAGAAGGCTGTGGAGGCTCTTAGGAAGCTTCAGGACAACACGCACATGGCTCAATATGCGGAGGGGCTTGTGGTTGTGCATGAGAATTAAATAATTGATCTTCTCGAGCAGGTCAAGTCTTTGGAGCGGCAGAGGGATACTTCTTACGAGAGTATTGACGCCATCGCTCATTGGGAGATGGCCAGGGACCTTCTCCAAGGGCGTCATCTGTAATGGGACCTGGATGGGATCGAGGCAAACTACCAATGGGAGACGTCTCATCATTCCAAAGAAGATGGAGTGGCTCCTCCTGACTATGTCGTGACGCTACTGACTCTTCTTTCTGATCAGAAGACTAGAGTTGGCCCTTACAGAGAAGCCCCTGAGCCGTAGGTGGAGCGTGGAGCATGACAGATTTTTTCTAGCTTTAAAGTTTTTCTATGAGTCACGTACTAGGATGCACAGGGGTGCACATATCCATTAGTTTTGCTAACTCATATTTTTGATGAATTGTATCTACCATCATTAGGATTTGGTCTGCATTTCGCCACAACCTTTCAACCATGATTTTTGGGAACTCGTCTGCATTCCGCTATGACTTTTCGGCCATGGTTTTTAGGATCTGGTCTGCATTTGATGGACTACAGTTAGGAGCATGTCCACATTATATGGATTTTTGGGCACAAGGCGTTAGTGGACCATGGGTTCGTGGTGGTCTTAACAAAGAGTTGGGCATCAAGCCCTTAGTTATTCCTAAGAGGTTTTCAAAGATAGTGTATATCTTTTTTTCTCTGAAGGAAATCGTTTCTCTCTTCTTTCAAGAATGTATTTCAAGACCCGCAGTTTCTTTCGTTAAAGAATAGCGGAGCTTTTATTACATAATTGAATTCTAAGAAAAACGATGGTCTTCTCATGGCTGAGAAGAAGTGCCAAGGCTTACGCCAAGGCCTCCTTACCTAGAAGTGGTATTTTTTGAGGTGGAGGGCATTCCAGCTATTTGGTTTCTCTCTCCCATGCATGTTTTGTAATATGTAACCTCTGAAATTTCGTACCTCTATGATCTTGTAAGGCCCTTCCAAGGTTGGGCTAGCTTTCCAACGGCTTTATGTTTGGTGTTGTCAAACACTCTTCTTAGGACCCAGTCTCTTTTATGGAAAGTTCACGTTCTGACCTTTCTGTTGTAGCTCCTAGCTACTTCTTGTCGGTAACACCAATTGCAAACCATTTCAGCATCCCTTTTATCCTCGATAAAGTCTAGGTCAAAGGCCATCAATTCATCGTTGGTTTCTTCGTCGTGGCAGAGAGTTTTAACGCTTATCTCTGCTGGAATGACCGCCTCTGGGCCATAGACCATGGAGTAGGGTGTTTCGCCGGTGGCAGATTTGGTGGTTGTTCGGTGAGCCCATAACACGCCAAGAATCTCATTGACCCACAATCCTTTCCTCGCGTCCAACTTTTTCTTTACCATGTTGACGATGCTTTGATTAGTTGATTTTGTCTGGCCATTTGACTATGGATGACGGGGTGTGGCGAAGCTGAGTTTTATCTCCCACATCTCACAGAACTACTTGAAAGCATTGCTAGTGAATTGTTGCCCGTTGTCCGTGAAAAACTCGTGAGGCACTCCAAACCTGCATATGATTCTCTTCTAGCGGAAACTCTGTATTTGGACGTCTGTGATTTGACTCAACGCTTCTGCTTCTACCCATTTGGTAAATTAGTCAGTCATCACGAGTAGAAAAACCTTCTGTGAAGGTGCCACAATGAATTTCCCAACTATATCCATGCCCCATTTCGCGAAAGGCCATGATGCTATTATTGGCTTCAGATTCTCGGGGGGAAGCTTGGACACTTGAGCATGTATCTGACATTTCTTTCAATTACGTGCGTACAACTTAGCATCATTAGCTAGCATTGGCCAATAGTCTTGCTCTCTGTGGTTTAAGGGAAGGCTCCTGCCCTCGAGTGTGATCCGCATGTGCCTTCATGGAGTTCCTCTAAAGCAAGCCTTGCCTTGGGCCATCCAAGGCATCTTAGCAATGGTCCTCCGAAGGGTCGTCGATAGAGGTTTTCCTCGATTAGGCAATACCTCGAAGCTTGCCGTTTGATCTCGATGCATTTGGCTTTGAGTTTCGACAGGGTCCCATCCTTGAGATACTCTATTATCGGCATTCTCCAGTCGTATGCCGTCTCAGTGGACCCTTGGGTCACGCCAGCGTCTGCTTCTACTTATATGGCGAGTACCTCTTTAGTGATGGTCAACCATTGCAACATCAGCAAGGGGATATCAAGGCTTTCGGTAGCTTGCAATGCAAATCCAAGGTTGGCCAATGCGTCGCCATCATGATATATTTGGCCATGGTCGCGTCCCTACCTTGATAGTCGCCTTAGATCTGGTTGATGATCAATTGCGAATCACTGTGGACCGCGATCTTTTGAGCTCCCAATTCCTTTGCTAACATGAGCCCTGCTATAAGGGCCTCGTATGCGCTTGGAAATAGGGTCTTAGTTTTTGGGCTGATACAACCAAGGCCAAGACCAGCTTCTCCAGGTAATTGTACTGTGTCTCGACGTGCAGAATTGATTTGCTAACATAGTAGACATGATGCTGGATGGCGGCCTCTTCCCTCACGAGGACGCCGCTAACAGCGTGGTCGGAGATAGCGAGGTACAATAGCAGGGGCTCTTTGTCTTTGGGCTTAGATAGCAATGGCGGTGTGGATAAATAATCTTTGAGTGCCACCAAGGCTTCTTTGCAGTTATCATCCCATACGAACTCCTTTCCCTTCTTGAGGGCTTCTAAGAAGGGATGCAACTTTTCTGGTAGCCTTGAGATGAACCTGCTAAGGGTCGCCATTCTTCCTATTAGCTTTTGGATGTCCTTGGGATTTTGCGGCGTCGAGATCCCTTGGATCGTTCTTATTTGTTCTGGACTTGATTTAGTTCCCCGATGAGTGACTATATATCCTAAGAACTGTCCTGAAATGACGCCGAAGGAGCACTTGGACGGGTTGAGCTTCATCTTGTATTTCTGGAGCGTGTCGAAGGCTAAGTATAGGTGTAGAACGTGATCTTTCGCTAGTAAAGATTTTACTAGCATGTCGTCGATGTAAACCTCCATGGTTTGGCCAATATATTCGACAAACATCTGGTTGACCAGCCTTTGGTAGGTGGACCCGGCGTTCTTGAGGCCAAAAGGCATGACTTTGTAGCAATAGATCCCTTGGGACGTCATGAACGTTGTCTTCTCTTGATCACTCGGGTGCATCAAGATTTGATTGTAGCCACTGAAGGCATCCATAAAACTCATGAGTTGGTGCCCTGCGGTGCCATCGCCTAGCTTGTAGATATGTGGAAGAGGGAAAGGATTCTTGGGACAAGCCTTTTTGAGATATGTGAAGTCGATACAGACTCTCCATTTCCCATTTTTCTTCCTCACGACTACCACATTGGCTAGCCATTCAAGGTATCGCACCTCTCGTATGAATCCTGCTTCAAGAAGGTTGCTTACTTCTTTATTGACGATGACATCTCTTTCGGGTGTGAATTTTCTTCTTTTCTTCTTCACCGGTGGGTGGTCCGGGTCAACCATTAGTCTGTGCGAGATGATGTTGGGGTCGATCCTGGGCATATACGCATGTGACCAGGCGAAGCAGTCGTGGTTGGACTGAAGGAAACCTACCAGCCTTTCCTTTAGGTCTAAGGAGAGATGCGAGTCGATCTTCAGTTTCATGGTGGAATCACCTTCTACCAGGGTGACTTCATCCAACTGTTTGATCTTTGGCTCTTCATCATGGGTATTGGCCTTGGCCAAAACTGGTATCAGAAGCGTTGGCGTGCTTTTGAGATTAATCTCATAGCAGGACCTAGCATCTTGCAGGTCTCCTTTTATTTCCCCTACTCCCAAGGGGTCGGAAACTTCATTACTTGATGTAGGGTGCTAGGGACACCCTTCATTGCATGGATCCATGACCTTTCCATGATGGCGTTGTATGTTGATGGACAATCTACGATGACGAACCTGGTTCGTTGGTGGACTTTCGCTTCCCCATACACTAAGGGTGATTTCCCCGATGGTTTTGATTGTCTCTCTGATAAAATCGACCAGGATGCTTACTTTCCATATGATGTCAGAATATGGAATCCCCATCTCCTTGGCGTCTCACACAAAAAGAATATTGGCTGAGCTTCCGCTGTCGATAAAGACCCTTTTGACTATGCAGGAAGCCATTGTTAGGGACACAACCAGGGCGTCGTGATGGGTAGGTTGTCCCTTTTCACCACAAAAAGGAGTGAAGCATATTCCTGCATCTGCTGATGCTTCGCTCTTCGACTCCTTCGAGACACACATGATTCCTTGTGGGGCGTGAGCCCCTGGCTTCGCCTGATCCTCGAACCCTCCTAAGATCGAGTTGATCACCCTGGTATGCTTAGGTGATTATGGGTCTGATTCCTCCGAAGGCTCGAGACGACTAGGTTGGCGTTGCTGGGTTATCTCGGCGCCCCTCTTGGAAATGAAGTCCTTGAGGAGTCCCATTTCTAAGAGTTTTTTTACTTCCTGCCTTAGCAGAGCGCAGTTCTTGGTTCGGTGACCATAGTCTCAGTGGAAACCATACCATTCAGAGTTTCCTCCTTTGGTGTATGCGAAAGATCGTGGCTTAGGTGGCCATGTAACGTCCTTGGCGAAATGCCTTAGCTCCGCGACTACCTTTGCTGGAGTCGTGGTTAGTACATCTTCGACAGGCTTGGGTAAAGCCACGTACTCTTCCTTATTGGCTACTGCCACGGATTTGGCCCACGTATTGGCGAGACTATTACTGCTTCCTCTAGTCCCTGTTTGACCTTGAGGTCGGTCTGCTTGTCTGCTAAGGACTTCATCTTGCTTGAGGACCTTGGGACTAGCCTTCAGCACTACGTGAGCTTTGTAGGCAGGATCCTCTTCCCACTTTTTCTGCACCCAGGCCATAGAAAGGATGTCTTCCATCATGCGACAAGAATACTTAGTGAGGTCTTTGTAGAGGTCGCCGCTACCCAGCAACCCCTTCCTAAAGGCTGAGATAGCGATAGAGGCGACGCAATTCGGCACTGATACTTTAGCCTCGTTGAACCATTGGATGTACTCCCTCAGACTCTCGTCTTCTCTCTATTTGATTCGGTAGAGATCGTCAGAGTCCCGTCTCAGAGTACGACTGCTGGAAAATTTCTTTATGAAGCGATCCATTAGCGCAACAAAGGAGCCAATGGAGTCGTTGGCTAGGTTGGAGTACCATACGAGCATTGGGACTGTGAGGATTGCTCCAAATCCTTTGCACATACAGACTTCCAAGTGCTCGTGGCCAATAGAGACGGTGAGCATACGTTGTGTCAGGGTCGGAGGTCCTATCGTACAGGGCCATGGTTGGCCAAGCGAACTTCTTTGGGACCTCGCTGAGGAAGATGGCATCGACAAATTGTGTGTCAGAATAGGAACTAGTGGCTCTCTTTATGATTGGTAGAGCACCCCTAACAAGCGCTTAATCATGTTCTCCATAGCTTCTAACCTTCCCGTTAGCATGGTTTCCGGTCCATGGGCCTCTTTAGCGTATCCTTCGTAAGGTTTTTTGGAGTCGTTTTTATCGTAGGAGCCAGGGGTCTAGGTTAGACATGAGCCTGGAGTTTGATATGCTCGTGCCTCCTTTGCGACCCTTATCGGTGTCTCGTCCAGCGACTGCATCGGTGGAACCTTCCTCGTGAACCTAACACGTCTCTCATCGCCTTCGGTGCCCGCATCAGGTTTCTGAACGTTTTTATCCACCGTTGAGGCTTTAAGAATCGCGTTCTCACCCTCCAACTCTTTCAGGCGAGCTTCGCTCTGATTCAGCTTTGCCATGATCCGCTCGTACTCTCGAAGTTTCGCCGAGATTTCTGCATCGTCAACAGTCTTGTGCGTCTTCTCCACGGATGCAGATCCGAGGATGTCGACGTTCTCTAGTTTGGATGAACTGTTAGCCTCCCTCATCTTTGATTCTTTGTTCTTGTTGAAATCTCCCCCTCCTTCTAGCGCCANTGTGGGGGGGGGGGGGGGGGGGTTTGGTCGTTTTTCGATGGAAAAGTACAAGAACAAATCACCACTAAGGGTTTAAGGGTTTTTGAGGAAAAGATGAACGAAAGAGAGATTAAAACGATTTCTTTTATTGATCTTAAGAGAATCGATTACAAGGATATGCGTTAGGGTTCTTCCCTTTGTATTTATAGCCTTCAAATTCGAGTATTTCTATATATTTTATGGATAACTCCTATATTTGAGTTATCATACAAAAGGAATATTTCCCTAGATTCATTAAGGAATTTTTCCTTATCTCTTAAGATCTTAGACCGACTTAAGGGATATCCGCCCTACCTCGGCTTGGCGATGGTGTCCTTGGCTATTATTGGGAGTAATTTAGGTCATGGGAATTCCCCAGATTTAGATGGAGTACAATAGTAAGACCTCAAAGCAGGGAAATGCCCAGAAGCAGGAAGCCAGACTACGTCGCATAGCCAGAAGCCGAAAGTCAGACAACCAAGCATAGCCAGAAGCCGGAAGCCAGCCGACCACCGGCTCTCCTCTATTTTCACTATTTAAATTAGTAGATAATGACATGTATTCTAGATATAGATGCATATATTCTACAGGTAATCATGATATATCCAATTCTTGGAGGGATAATCATTAAACACATGTATAAATACCAAGCTCAAAGGCAAAACGTGTACACACGAAACCCTAAGCCAAAACTCAATACAACAAACAACTTTTTCACCATCTTTGATCTTAGTGCTTAGAACAAACCTCTTTCCACCTTTGCTAAATATTCATCGACCTTCAACTTCCGTAGTGATACAAAGAACGACCAAAATCACCCATAACAATTGGCGCTAGAAGGAGGGTAGCTTTCAAAAACAACTACGTGACGATGGTTGGAGATAATCATGAATCAGCAAACAACACACCAGCACGAGCAGAGCTCACCTACGAGGAGATGCGATCTCAGTTAGAGACTTTGCAAAAAGAGACTAGGAGAGATGGAGCAGCTACGAAGGGATCAAACTCTAACTGGAGCTGATGCCGCGACTGCAGAGCTTCAGACCCTGAGGCAACAGATGGAGGCTCATGGAAAAACACTCCAAGAGAATACGCAGCGCCTACAACAACTAGAGTTGGAGAACGAGACCCTCAGAGAGGCAAACTCGGCTCTGACGACGAATCAAGCCACGAATCACAGGTTCAGGGTCCACGTACCCCGGATGCCAACTCTGGAAACTCCTCCTACCAATAACCTGGGAGAAAGAGGAAACCCAGCAGCAACGAGGACCTAGGAGGACCAAAACCTTGCTCAAGAGCAAGAAGACCTTATGGATACAGAAGAGCCGCAAGCCGCAGGCCTTGCCCCACTCTCTGATGATGCCAGACGATTGGAGCAGATGTTCTCCAGCAAGTTTGAGGCGCTGAAGTCGGTGATCGAACGACTTCCGGGTTTTGCACCTCCTCTAAGGAAAAGTGCCCTAAGCTCTTATGCGAACACTTCCTTCTTAGAAGAGATCGCCCACACCGACATGCCAAAGCAGTTCACCTTCCCATTCATTAAGTCGTACGACGGGACTTCCGACTCAGACAATCACATTGCGCAGTACAAGCAAAAGATGCTTACTGTGGCAATCCAGAAGGAGCACAAGGAGGCCTCCATGTGCAAGAGGTTCGACTCTAGCTTGACAGGGGCCACCTTGCAATGGTTCATATCGATTCCAACCGGAACCATAAGATCCTTTGCTCATCTGACTGATCTGTTTCTGGAGCAATTTGCTAGCAGCAGAGTGACTCCCAAGTCCTTTGATGACCTTTATGAGATCAATTAGCGTAAGGCAGAGCCACTCAGGAGCTATCTTCACCGCTTCAACAATCAGAAAGTCACCATCCCAAACTGTAGTGTTGCCACCGCAATTTCTACCTTCAAGAGAGGACTTCTACCTGATGGTGATCTATATAAGGAGCTCACTAAATATCAATGCAAAACGATGGAAGACGTGCTATCCCGGACCCAGGCGCAGATCAAGTGGGAAGAAGATCTGCTTGCCAGGCAAGAATCTCGGGTCATGAAGACCGAGAAGACGGCCAGAGATGACAATCCCTACCAAAGACCTACCAGAGATGATGGACAGAAGGGAGCCAAAGGACACAAATCTCTGGTAAGCCGGACGTCAACAGATTCCCACCGGTGCATACTTTGCCGGACGTATCCAACCTGTCAATATCAAACGCAGAGCTGGCAGGGGTCCTGAAAGAGATGGGAGGCTAGGTCAAATTGCCCCAGAAGATGAGGTCACCCGACCACCGCCGCAATCCAAAAAAATGGTGCGACTTCCACAATGACTACGGTCACAGAACAGAGGATTGCATATCCTTAAGAATAGAAGTCAACGAGCTGCTCAAGAAGGGACACCTACGAGAATTCCTTTCCAACAAAGCTAAAGAGATGCTGGGCAACCAGGAAGAAGGAGTCCCAGCCGACCGTTAAGCACTTGATTCCCCAAGGCACGATAGGGTGATCAATGTCATATCGGGAGGTTCGGAGATAAGTGGCATTACACACGCCGTTGCCAAGAAAAGCACAAGGCTCGCTAAAAACAATCATAGCACCCCGGAAGTCAAACACCAAAATCTCAGCCAGGAAGCCATAAGTTTCACGGCTGGAGGACAAGAAGGGATCCTGACACCAAACCATGACGCATTGGTTGTCTCATTTTCGGTGGCGAATTGTTTGGTGAAGAGAGTACTTATCAACAATTGGAGCTCTACGAACATACTTTTCCTAGGAGCATACACGAACATGGATCTAACCTAGGAAGCCTTGATCAAGAAAACCATGCCGCTGGTGGGCTTCAGTGGGGGAAGTCAAGCAGACCGTCAGAGAGATAGCACTTCCGGTGTGCGCCGGAGGAATAAACTTGTCCATTAAGTTTCTGTCATAGACTGTCCCTCTGCCTATAACATGATCATGGGCAGGTCATGGATACACGAGATGAGAGCCGTGCCGTCAACCCTGCACCAAGTACTCAAGTTTCCAACCCCATGGGGAATCAAAGAGATCAAGGGTGATCAAGAAAACGCTCGATCGTGCTACCAAACTACTTTGAAGGGAAAGACGGCTTTGTTATAGCAATTACAGAGACCACTTCCCGCATTGCACACTAAAGAGCCAGAAGTGGAACAGCTGGATGACGTTCCTCTGGTACCCGGAGAGCAAGGCAGAAACCTCATAATAGGGGCAAGACTGCAAGAAGGCATACGCCAAGGCTGATAGACTTTCTCAGATCCAATGCAGATTGTTTTGCCTGGTCCCACGTGGATATGCCAGAAATAGACTCGGAAGTCATAGTCCATAAGCTGCAAGTGGATCCCAAATACCCGGCAGTCAAGCAAAAAAGGAGGAAGTTTGCACCTGAACAAGACCAGATCATCAATGATGAAGTCAAAAACCTCCTAGCGGTCGGGTTCATTAGAGAGGTCCACTATCCGGATTGGCTAGCAAACGTCGTCGTGGTCCGGAAGAAGAACGGCAAGTGGCGGGTTTGCATAAATTTCACTGACCTAAATAAATCTTGCTCCAAGGATCCTTTCCCACTGCCCCATATAAACAAGTTGGTGGACACCACAGCTGGACACCATCTAATGAGCACCATGGATGCCTTTTCCAGGTACAATCAAATACTTATGCACCCAGATGACCAGGAAAAGACGTCCTTCATGACCTCTCGTGGAATCTACTGCGACAAGGTGATGCCTTTTGGATTGAAGAATGCGGGATCCACTTATCAGAGGCTAGTCAACATGATGTTCGCAGACAAAATCGGCCAGACCACGGAATTTTATATAGACGACATGCTGGTCCAACCCTTAGACATGGAAGACCCCATAGCCCACCTGCAACAAGCCTTCTCTACCTTGAGGAAGTACAACATGAAGCTCAACCCCTCTAAGTGCTCATTCGGAGTAAGCTACAGGAAATTTTTGGGGTACATAGTCATATACAGGGGCATTGAAGCAAACCCAGAACAAATCAGGGTGATCCCTTCGCCCAAGACTCCACGAGACGTCCAGAAGCTTACCGGAAGAATGGCGGCTTTGAGTAGATTCNCCTCTAAGTGCTCATTCGGAGTAAGCTACAGGAAATTTTTGGGGTACATAGTCATATACAGGGGCATTGAAGCAAACCCAGAACAAATCAGGGTGATCCCTTCGCCCAAGACTCCACGAGACGTCCAGAAGCTTACCGGAAGAATGGCGGCTTTGAGTAGATTCATATCCAGGCTGTCCGACAAGTCGCATGCTTTCTTTGAAGCCCTTAAGTTCACACGAAAATTTGAATGGAACCAAGAGGTCGAAGACGCTCTAATCAAACTCAAGTAATATCTCACAACACCTCTTCTCTGTAAACCCCAAGACGGAGAGCCTCTCGAGCCAGGTACAGGATCAGAGGCTCTCCGTCTTCTCTGTAGTGAGTCTCTCCGTCTCTGACCAACACCACCTCTTCTTCTCTGACCAACACCACCTCTTCTCTGTAGCGAGTCTTGGTGTCCAGAAGGGATTTACTTACGTAGTACAGCGGACGTTGCTTGCTTTCTTCTGCTCCTATAAGTGACGTCTTGGTCAGAGAAGAAGAAAGCCAGCAGCGTCTGGTGTACTACGTAAGTAAATCCCTTCTGGACACCAAGACTCGCTACAGTTACCTAGAGAAACTAGCTCTTGCTTTGGTCGTCTCGGCCAGGAAGTTGCATCCTTACTTCCAGGCTCACCCAGTGATAGTTGTCACATCTTTCCCTATCAAGTCTGTACTCCACATGCCTAAAGTATTCGGAAGACTGGCCAAATGGGCAGTGGAACTAGGCGAGTACGATGTAATCTTCCGTCCTGCCATGACGATCAAATCATAGGTCTTGGTAGATTTCGTAGAAGAATACTCCCCGCCAATGACACCAGGGGCAGAAGAAGAGGTCAAGATCCAACAAGAAAATAAAAGTGAAGAGAATGGGAACTTTTTGTGGACAGATCTAGCAATATACGAGGGGCAAGTGTAGGCCTCGTGCTCATCTCACCAAAAGGAGAAGTGGTATCAAGAGCAGTAAGATGCAACTTAAGGGCCACCAATAATGAAAGTGAATATGAAGCCTTAATTGCGGGATTCAGCCTGGCAAAAGACTTGGGAATAGAAAACCTACAAGTTTACAGTGATTCCCAATTGATCGTAAGCCAGACGCAAGGTGACTACCAAGGGAAAGACGCTAGCATGACCCAGTACCTAGCCATAGCCAAGAGGCTCGTTGATTCGTTCAAAGTATGCAAACTCACACATATCCCAAGGGAACAAAACTTGCACACGGACGCCTTGGCCAATTTGGCCTCAGCCCTAAAAACTGCGGAGCCAACAAATGTACCTTTGCTGGTTATCCAATGGTCGGCTATTGACGAGGATGCCGAAGGGCTTCAGGTTTACAACATAGAAGAAGAAGAAACCTGGATGACGCCCATTACTTCCTACCTAAAAGATTGACCCCTGGAATTTATCCTAGAAGAAGCGAAAAGAGGAAGGAAGAAGATGATCTAACCTTAGAATCACAGATCCAAAGCTTGAAAAGGATTCTGGGAGCAAGAGTTTTAGCAAAGAAAGGGAGAAGATGCAGCGAAAATTCCAGTAAAAGGAAGAAAATGAAGCGAAAATGCCAAAGAAGAAGGAAGAAAAGGTTTAAAAGAAAGAGGGGAAATTGAAGTGAGTCACACGCATTCAATCATTGGCGCGAATCATGCAAGAGAGTAACGACTATTTTCTCTCTCTTCAAATCTTCACAAATCTTCGCTAACGGCTATGAGCTCTTCCCTTCACCAAGTCAAATAGCTGGGATTTTTCAAACAAAATAATCTTCCTTGAAAGCTGCAAACGGCTCACGAAAGTTCAAAATTCAAAGCCCTGAGGCCAGACGATAAGGAGACAGACACAACCTCCCGTCGCAACGATAAAACTAAAGCCAAAAGCAAGAAAACGCTAATGGAAGGTGGAGGGGCACTAGTCACAGCTAAAAAAGGCCAAGCGACTACTGGCTTCCTGCCTAAGCCACCTGGAAGACATGTTATTCCACAGCTTCGTATCGAACCTGCGCAATAAGGGGCAAACTATTGGGAGTAATTAGGTCATGGGAATTCCCCAGATTTAGATGGAGTACAGCACTAAGACCTCAAAGCAGGGGAATGCCCAGAAGCAGGAAGCCAGACGACGTCGCATAGCCGAAAGTCAGACGACCAAGCATAGCCGGAATGCCAAGAGGCACGCACAAGTTTCCAAGCTACCCCCAGAAAACCTTAAATTCGTGAGTTCTTCATGGCCATTCATGAAGTGGGGAATGGACATCGTGGGAAAATTCTCGATCTCTCCCGTGCAGCTGGAGTACCTCTTGGTAGTCACAGACTACTTCTCCAAGTGGATGGAGGCAGAAGCCTTAAGCAAGATTACGGATGTCCAAATCAAGAGGTTCCTCTGGAAGAACGTGGTAACACGATTCTGAATGCCTCAAGAGATAGTTACAGACAATGGTCCGCAATTCACAAGCAAAAACTTCAAAAAGTTTTGCGAAGATTAGGGCATAAAACTAAGTCGCAACTCCAAGACATTCGTAATCCAATGGGCAAGCCGAATCCACCAACAAGATAGTTGTCAATCTTCTGAAAAAGAGGTTGGATGACGCCAACGGCAACTGGGTCGAAGAACTTCCACAGGGGAAACACCTTTCTCCCAGGTATACAGAACAGAGGCAGTGTCCCCCGCAGAAGTCAATGTCCCCACGGCCAGGTCAGAACTTCTAACCCCAAGAGAAAATGNTCCCTGGATCTCCTTGATGAAAAAAGGGAAGCCGCAAGAATCCGAAACTTGAAGTACCAACAAGAAGTAGCTCGTAGCTACAATAAGAAGGTACGAACCCGGACGTTCCAACAAGGAGAATGGGTGTTGCGCCGA
>OVAN01008250.1:0-18441 GCA_900406275.1 Anastatica hierochuntica | reverse complement strand
AGTCCGTGAACCACATAACATTGACAGTGAGAATTTCGGTTCCCACAAAATAGTTAATGAGAATATAAATGAAGTGCAATGTGGAGAGATAATAGTTTGAAATCATCATCAAACATAAACAATCCATAGCTCACTCAATAAAAACATCAAAATGACTCAAACAACACCAAAAGATAAAGAAAAACATAAGTAGCCTCCCTCAGACTCATCTCACACTGTCTTGGTGTGAAACAAATCCAAGGAAGGGGTAAGTAACAAAAGAAAAGAAAATAACAATCCAAAAAAATAAAACAGAAATAAAAATATAAAGGAAAGAGAACTACTGAGCTCCTTTGGAGGTACTAGGCACTAGTCCGGGTCTTGCTTTGGGGCACCTACCTACATCTCTTGAGGCTGAGTCCGCTCTCCTCTTGGAGCGCTCCTCGCTCTCTTGGAGTGCTCCTCATTCTCTTGGAGTGCTCCTCGCTCCGTCTCGCCTCCTCTCGCGCAAGAGCCGCGCGAGTCTCTCGAGTATCATCAGACTCCTCATTCACAATCTCCTCGTCATCATCATCTGCAACAGTTGCAGGAATAGGTGGCGCTCTGCGCCTAATAGCATCCTCACGAACAGACCTGCTAAGAGAACAAGAAAGTAACCTCCCTATCCTGAACAGTCCTCTGGCGAAACGCAGCATAAGAGAACTCGTCCTCTGATGACTCTGAACGGTTCAAGCTCTGAACTCAGCAATAGTAACAGAAGGAGGCGGTGGCGGTTCAAGCTCGTAGGTGTTGAAATCCTCCAGAAACAGCTTCGCGATCTCAGGATCAGTGGGTGCAGCAGGTGGACGCATATGAGCCTCATAGTCAGCATCATTAGCAACACGGTCCCCAGAAGGACCTAAAAAACCCTTCCTTAAAGAAGGGGGCAGAGACAAAGACGCTCCGCAGGAGGAAGAAACTCAACTCCTGATGAATCAGCTAAATGTCAAGTCCGGGCATGGCAGCTCGATGTACAGGGACCTCTACTGACGGTCCTGAAAGTGATAGATGGAAGGTCTAGAGCTGTCTAGAGAATGCTTCCAGGGGAAACTAGAATGACGCAATCAAGAAAAGGCTTCCCATAGAGGAAAGCATAAAGAGGTTACGAGATGCGATGTGTCCCCACCTGCTTGGGGAGCTTGAGCTCCGCTCTCTGATGACCAATGAAATTGAACCTGACAAATCGCAGAAGTCGGGTGATAAAGGCACCTGCAGCAAATGACTTCTTCTCAGAAGCCACCACTTTGAAGAAGGTGAATTTGTCAGCAACCACCGCAGCCATGTTCAGATCTGTAGCCTCCACATAACGGATCTGAGATGCCAAGTCCCATGTATGTCCAACGCCAATAAAAAGAAGTCCCAACTCGTCATTGGTCACAGTAGCCTGGATAGACTTGGCATAAATGTGCGAGCTAAGAACCTTGGCCGCGAAGCGAAGGACAGGAATGCGGATACGCGACTACTTCGCGCTCCGAGAGACAAATTGCCCAAAAAAATAAACTCCCAAAACTCACTAGACCTCAACAAAGTTGGTACCTAAGTACCACGACCCTGCGCAAAACCAAAAACTCTGGCCAAGTCCATGAGACAGATAGAATAATACTGACCCTGCACGATAAAGGAAAATGTGCCCTGATCAGCCACTGAGTTGTCCAAGTCCGGATAGACAAAGCGTGGAGAGGCTAGAAACTCTCAACACAGCTCGGGGTAGACATGCTCACGAAGCTCCAACAAGCCTCGGAGTCCCATCCTGTTAAAGATGGCGTAGAAGTCCTGTCGAATGCCAAAAGCAACTAGGAAATCATCATCAACGACTCGAGTCATCGGGAATGTAATGTGTCCCAAGTCCTGTAGAAACTGTGAGTCATATTGATCCCACTCCTGAGTAACCGGACGGTTAGCAGGATGTGTGAGATCGCCCCTCTTGAACCGACGATGTAGAATGGATCTAGGATCCCGGGCTTTCGGAACCTCTCCTAATCTCAGTGTACTCATAACCTGCGAAAATAAACACTTGGAAACCAAATTAGTATATGAATCAAAACAAGACAAACACGAAAATCATTCACTCTATTTCAAAGAGTATTGTTCTGTGAAAATCAAGCTCAAAAACATCAAGAGCCTCAATCAAACCATTCATCAAAGCAAGAACAACATCAAATATGTCCAATTTTTGTTTTGCATTTCAAGCCCAAGTGAAAATAATCGCTTCATCGCAGCCAATCATCAAAACATGTTTTAATCAATCACAGAGATGCCACAAAGAAGTAAAAACATCAATACACAAGGCAAATCATGACAAAACATGCATCCTCGCAAAAATTTGGCGTACGAAACGCGAAATAAAAAAATTCAATCCTTAAAACGCTAAATCTAGATGTAATCCTACTGCTAAACATCTTAGAACATGTGAATAAGATCATCCAAGTACCAAGCAATCATCAAAATCCAAGAAATCAAAAGTTCCCAATTTTTTTTCAAAAATCTTCTAGTAGAGATTGTGGACACATACCTTAGATTTAGTAAAATATGATCCGATAGAAAGATAGAGCACAAGATTCTCTTGATTTTACACTAAAAAATGGCTCAGATCCGTCAAGTTTTGAAGAAAATCGAGCAAAATGAGTGATTTTTTCGTTTTTGAGTGAAAAGAAGTTATGAACACTTGATATAGGCTATGTAGTCGGGTCAAGGATCGGTCGATTCGGGGACAAGGATTTTCGCTAAACAATCTCTACTAGAAGATTTTTGAAAAAATTTGGGAACTTTTGATTTCTTGGATTTTGATGATTGTTTGGTACTTGGATGATCTTATTCACATGTTCTAAGATGTTTAGCAGTAGGATTGCACCTAGATTTAGCGTTTTAAGGATTGAAACTTGTGATTTTGTGATTTCGCGTTTTGTATGCCAGATTTTTGCGAGGATGCATGTTTTGTCATGATTTTCCTTATGTATTGATGTTTTTACTTCTTTGTGGCATCTCTGTGATTGATTAAAACATGTTTTGATGATTGGCTGCGAAGAAGCGATTATTTTCACTTGGACTTGAAATGCAAAACGAAAATTGGACATATTTGATGCTATTCATGCTTTGATGATTGGTTTGATGCAGGCTCTTGATGTTTTTGAGCTTGATTTTTGCAGAAAAATACTCTTTGAATCAGAGTGAATGATTTTCGTGTTTGTCTTCTTTTGATTTGGATACTAATATAGTTTCCAAGTGTTTATTTTCGCAGTTATGAGTAGACGGAGATTAGGAGAGGTTCTGGAGGCCCGGGATCCTAGCTCCATTCTAAACTGTCGGTTGAAGAAGGGCGATCTCGCACATCCTACTAACCGTCTGGTTACTCAGGAGTGGAATCAATATGACTCACAATTTCTACAGGACTTGGGACATATTAAATTCTCGTTGACTCGAGTCGTTGATGATGATTTCCTAGATGCTTTTGGCATTCGACAGGACTTCTACGCCCTCTTTGACAGGATGGGGCTCCGAGGCCTGCTGGAGCTTCGTAAGCATGTCTACTCCGAGCTGTGTCGGGAGTTTCTGGCCTCTGCACGATGTGTCTATCCAGACTTGGAAAACCCGATTGTTGATCAGGGCACATTTTCCTTTATCGTGCAGGGTCAGTATTATTCTATCTCTCTCATGGACTTTGCAAGAATTTTTTGTTTTGCGCAGGGTCGTGGTACTTGGGTACCAACTTTGCCGAAGTCTAGTGAGTTTTGGGACTTTATTGTTGTTTGGCAATTTGTCTCTCGGAGCGTGAAGCAGTCGCGTATCCGCAGTTCTGTCCTTCGCCTCGTGACCAAGGTTCTTAGCTCGCACATTTACGCCAAGTCTATCCAGGCTGCTATAACCAATGACGAGTTGGGACTTCTTTTTATTGGCGTTGGACATACATGGGACTTGACATCTCAGATCCATTATGTGGAGGCTATGGATCTGAACATGGTTGCGGTGGTTGCTGACAAATTCGCCTTCTTCAAAGTGGTGGCTTTTGAGAAGAAGTCCTTTGCTGTGGGTGCCTTTATCACCCGACTTCTGCGATTTGTCAGGTTCGATTTCATTGGTCATCAGAGAGCGAAGCTCAAGCTCCCCAAGCAGGTGGGGACACATCGCATCCCGCGACCTCTTTATGCTTTCCTCGATAGGAAGCATCTCCTTGATTGCGGCATTCTTTTCTCCCCCTGGAAGCATTCTCTAGACAACTCTAGACCGTCCATCTATCACTTTCAAGACCGTCAGCAGAGGTCTCTGTACATCAAGCTGTTATGCCCGGACTTGACATTTAGCTGATTCAGCAGGATTTAAGTTTCTTCCTCCTGCGGAGCGTCTTTTTCTCTGCCCCCTTCTTTAAGGAAGGGTTCTTCAGGTCCTGATGGGGACCGTGTTGCTGATGATGCTGACTATGAGGCTCATATGCCTCCACCTGGTGCACCCACTGATCCTGAGATCGCAAAGCTGTTTCCGGAGGATTTCAGCGCCTACGAGCTTGACCCGCCACCGCCTCCTTCTACTACTATTGCTGAGTTCAGAGCTTAGACCGTTCAGAGTCATCAGAGAACGAGTTCTCTTATGCTGCATTTCGCCAGAGGACTGTCTAGGATAAGGAGGTTACTTTCTTGTTCTCCTAGCACGTCTGTTCGTGAGGATGCTATTAGGCGCAGAGCGCCACCTGTTCCTGCAACTATTGCAGATGATGATGACGAGGAGACTGAGAGTGAGGAGTCTGATGAGACTCGCGCGGCTCTTGCCCGAGAGGAGGCGAGATGGAGCGAGGAGCGCTCCAAGAGGAGAGCAGACTCAGCCTCAGGAGATGTAGGCAGGCGCCCCAGAGCAAGACTCAGACCGCTGCCCAGTACCTCCAGAGCAACTCAGTAGTTCCTTTCCATTCTCTTTTTATTTCTATTTTATTTTTCTTTTTATTTTGGATTGTTATTTTCTTTTCTTTTGCTACTTACCCTTCCTTGGATTTGTTTCACACCGAGACGGTGTGAGATAAGTCTGGTGGAGACTACTTATGTATTTTTTTCTTTTGGTGTTGTTTGAATCATTTTGATGTTTTTATTGAGTCAGTTATGGATTGTTTATGTTTCATGATGATTTTAGACTATTATCTCTGCGCATTGCACTTCATTTATATTCTCATTAACCATTTCATTTAGACTTTTAGCGCAAACAAACCGGAATAACTCATGACCAAACTCCCCACCAGAAATCTCTAGAACTCAGACTTTTGTCTGAAATGTTATTTACTCTATTTTATTTAGCCTACTAATGAATTTAATTGCTTTGATCCAGGAACTTGAAATCGGGAATCAAACCCATCAATCAGGATTACATCCCCATTCTTTTTTGTAATCCTGAGTGACAAGACTCATCTTTAGTTTTACACTACACCCTTACCTTATCTCCTTGATTCTCCATGCATTTCTTTTTGATCTTATATGCACACATGTGTAAAAACAATGGAGATAATAGGGTAGACATGATCCTTCTAATTGCTTAGGTAGGATTGTACATTATAGGTGGTTTAGACAGAGTCCTGAGTGTCTGATTTCTCGGTGTTGGGTGTTTTGGTGGTTTAGATGGATATGTTGCATTTCTTCATGTTGTATGGGTGTTGTAGAGTTTAAAAACGTTATCGATATGCTAATTTCTTCCAGATTTTCATTCTTAAAAAAACAAAAATTTTATTTTATCTCTTTAAATCTGGTTTAGAAATTAGCATTTTCATATTATTTTGTTGATTGATTTCACCTTGAAGTTTGCACATATTCAGTTTACTTTTGATTGGTAGTTTTTACTTGGGTAGTTAAGGGACATGGATATCAATATACTCTTTTTCTCCTGCGATTTTACATAATGTCTTGCATCTTGACACAGTTTTTGATACCCGAAACACTCTAAGCCTCACCACTAAAAACCTTGAATACCTATGCCTGATTTCCTGATTACGAGTTCTTTGGTGAAGAAGTTTCACGCCTATCTTTAATGAATATAGAGAGTTATTAACATTGAAGCTGAGTTTGCAGGTTCAGATTTTAGAGTATCGATCGATCCTTTTCCATTTTTCTGGATATTTTCAAACCTTCAAGAAAACTTCTTTCCAAGCTTGAAATCCATCCAAAATGCAGTCTTTTCGCACATCCAAGTTCAATTCCTTTAAAAACAACAAATAACACAAATCGGCGCCAAAAAGATCCGAATACATACTAGAAACCATAAATCTCGTGTTTTTTATTTCAGAATGCACTCTTCTGAGTTTTTGATAGCAAGAGAGAGATTTGTAACTTAGGGAGAAGAAGCATCTTCTCTACTTCGAATTTGAGAAGCTTTCTGAACCCTTACTCTTTATTTTTGTTAAATAAAATCATGTCTCTCTTTGATTTGATCTGTGTTTATGTCTCTCTTCATCTAGGATTCTTCGTAATGCATGAAATTGAACTGGCCACTTAGTTTCTGATCTTAGATAATTTAACACCTGGAAAGTGTTTGTTTAAATGCCAGAAAAAATCCTAAATGAGCAATTCTTCGTAAGCCAATGGAAGTTGATGTTTAAGTGAATTGTGAACCTATCAAACCTGTTTAGAATGCATGATTAGAAATCAAGAGTCAACGGAAGTTAGTCTCGAGGTTTCTAATAAATAGAGAATTGATACTATGTTAGTGTTTGAGTTCAAAACGGTTTAAAACTTGTTCCCTAATCTATAATTTGAATCAACAATGAATTGTTTCCCTGAGATTACCCAATGCCCAACACTTCTTTGATTAAATTACCATCCCAACGTTGCTTGCTTGCCGACTTTGTTCTCTTAATTTTGATATTTGCATTTTTAAAAAGATATCTTTTTCGCTTTAGCCCGCTGTTTGATATGATATTCTTCGTGCTATCTTTGGTCTCTGTGGATTTGATCCTGAACCACTACAATGTACTTCTATGCGCTTGCAGTGTTTTCTCGGGCGAAAACCTAAGTTATCACATGCTCACTTCATTGTTTTACTACCTTGAAATTGAACTATATGAATGGGAAAGTGAAGATGTCAAGGAAGAAAGAATGATCAAAAATCTCCAAGAGGGAGAAACAATGGACATGCTTTACTTAGTGGAAAAATAATTCACCTTTGTTCATGGATGAACAAAGAAGATGGAGGGCTTGTAACCTTCTTATGCTAGAACACACATCGACAACAATAAACATGGACATTGACTTTCACCTACCGAGCCATCTTTACTAAAAACGAATCACTCTATAAGGAAAACCAAGACTTCGTAGACTATTCAAACAAAGCCAACCCCAAGGAGAGAGACATCAAGACATATTTGGCTATTCACTCCTCGACCAATATCGGACACCACCACATCTAAGGACACCATATGAGCAACACTTGGAGATTGAACTAATAAGGCATGCCAAGGTCATAAGAAAACAAGGAGATATGCTCTCGCGACTATGGAGGCGCTTCAAAAGAAGCGCAAAGTACAAAAAATATGCAACCTTAAGCGAGAGTGATGAAGACATCGAGAATGTCCAAGGCATGATTTCGAAAGACCGAGACAATCCATAGCACATCCACCATTGGTGATCCGTGAACCACATGAGCAAGAGATGAACCTACCGGGAACTTCGTTTCAAGAGCAACCACTAAAGAGGAATGGGAAAGACCCCGTCGGCCCTTCATCATTATGGCCACGAAGGTCTGCACCCAACAACAAAGATCCCGACTCCTCCATTTCATGCACTCGACGCTCATACACTTGAGTGTTCCAAAGGTACGCCTACTTACCATTGTTTATACCACGCATATTGTCTTTCTTTGTGTGTTTTTAAACGTCATTCTCATGGTTTAGGATTCACCGAGACGGTGAAGTATAAGTCCGGGAAAGGAGCCTTAGTACTAATGTGGTTTTAAGTTTTGATGTTTTCTTTTTCATCACATTTTAGTCTTGCATTGTATATAGTTATGATTTATGAAAAACCAAAAAAGTTAAAAGATTTTGATGTTGTGAGTCGTATGTTCCACGTTTCACAAAATGCTCTGAAATCGTCAGATATGAATTGCGATCCGTTATCGGTTACGATTTCATAGGGATTTCGTGGCGACATATGATATCTCACCATACGAATCTCTCTACTTCGAATTTGGTCACCTGTTGTAGGACTTCGACTTCTATCGACTTGGTAAAATAATCGGTTAGGACTAACAGGAAGCGTAGCTTCTGATTTCCTTTACTTGAGGCCACTAAGGTCCTACGACAACCATAGACCAACTCATAAAGGGATAAGATGCAAATATCGAGGATAGTTTCTCAGTTGGTTGGTGTATGATTGGAGCGTGTCTTTGACACTTGTCGCATTGAGAGGAATAGGTTTCGCAATCTGCGATTATGGTTAGCCATAAGTATCCTTGCCTTTTGATTCGGATGGCTAGGGACCGACCTGCTGAGTGGTTACCACAGGAGCTTTCGTGCACTTCTGCCATAAGTTTAAGGGCGTTGAGTCTCTGGACACATTTCAGGTAGGGTCATCAGACGCTTCGTTTGTAAAGGTTGGAATCAATTATTCAATACTTCGCGCTTAAGGCTTCGAGTTTTCGAGCCTTCCACTCGCGCTTAAGGATCTCTTCACACCTGTGGATCCTAAATCCAACACTTAGAATTTGTATAGGAAAAAGAGAGGGAAGAGATCCGCGGGAAGAAATCCGTAAGGAACTAGAAGATGAAAAAGATGGATTTATTAGATTGAATTCACCAATGTTCCAATCAAACTTTGCTATAACAAGAACTAATTTGAAAATGAGGTTTCTGTATTTTTTTTGCGTCCACCTTCTCGAAGAACCTTCTCCCCTTCTTATAAATGCCTTCTGTTGCACCTTTGGCTCAAATTTTTCCCCAAATCCCTCCTAAAATATCGGAACCTACTCTTCTTTGCGGAGAGACCAACTACTCGAGTGATCTCTCCCTTCATGGGCCGCAGAGATGTGGTATGTTTTGAGACTAAGTGGGCTTTCACCTTTTAGGTTGGATTCAGGCCCAACAGTTGCCCCCAATATCTAGGCTGAAGGTACGATGCCTCGGATGCGGATCCTCATCATATCGTGTCCTAATCTTCATGATTCCCGATAGGTGAAGATATTTTCCAATAAATCTTTCTAGTTTGAAATCAAGGGCCACAATTTTCCATAGAGGATCCAATGGTCCGCTGAGGCTGGAAGATATAGAGTTCG
Organism: Anastatica hierochuntica; assembly: GCA_900406275.1. Lineage (NCBI taxonomy): Eukaryota > Viridiplantae > Streptophyta > Magnoliopsida > Brassicales > Brassicaceae > Anastatica > Anastatica hierochuntica. Next base: position 9,189 of record OVAN01008250.1, on the reverse strand, counting down.
GCCTTGGCTTTCACGCTTTAGATGTGATATAAAGTTTCATAATTATTTTTCATCACTAACTCACGTCTTCCACCACGATCAAAGTAGTTCTCTCTCCTCTCTCCTGTTTTGCTTTAAATTTCTCTGCAATTTCTTTTTCTTTTCACATCTTAAGCGAAAAACCCTAGAAATTTATTTCAGTTAGGTTCTTGACACCCTCCTTTGGGATCCATCTGGTTCGTTCTCTCGATTATTTACTCTTAGTCCTCGATCACCCTCCCCTTTCCCTTTGCAATCCTTAATGGGACATAGGAAAGACGACGCCAGAACCTCAAAAGACGATCGAAAACGAAAAAGGACAAAATGGGAATGATCGACAAGGCAACCACGGTGGCCGTGAAGACAGAGATGGTAGCCAGATCCCTAATCGCCAGAGGTTCCAAAGGGACCTCTTTTGGCCCTCACCAGTCTTCACCCCTATCTCACCAGGAGCCTCAAAAGACCTCGTGAGGTGATGTGACACCAAAGAGACCCCTCAAAACCGTTCGCCCGGTTGGTTTTGTATTCATGAGAACTACATCCTGAAATGCCATCATAGGTTCCCCCTCCCCGATCATCTTTTAGATCTGCTAGATCATTACAATCTTGCACTCCCTCAACTCTGTCCTTCGGTGATCAGAGCTATTCTGGGCTTGATAACTAAATCGAAGGAAGTGGGAATTAAAATTGGAGTCAAAGACCTTCTTGATTTTTTATGATAAAGGAAAGTCCCCCAACCATAGGAGCCGGTGGAACCTTCTATCTGCCAGCTCGCCCAGGCAGAAGTATCTTTAGGTTCACTGTCAACGATGAATTCTATAGGCAAAGATTCTTTTATGTGAAAGTCGACCCAGCTACTGTTCCTTTGGGTCGTATGATGCGTTCCTCTTGGTCCAACATCTCTGGTTAGAAACCCAAGTGAACCATGTGAGGGACCTGCATATTTTTTATATTACTTGCTCGCATTGTTCGGTTGTTGTTTGACTGATTTTTCTTGTTATTTATACTTCAGTTTCCGAAGAGGAAGATATAGTCGAGATCTCTACTAAAGCAAGTACCTCAGAAACTATTTCAAAGATGCCTCTTCAACAATTCTTTCGCTCCAAATCAAGACATAACAAGCCCACAGGGAGCTCGCGAATGCATGGCAGCGTTGGAGACAAGGTCTCTGCTGGTTCCTTCATGAGCTCGATCAAGGAGGTTCTTGATGATGGTCTTCCAAGCCTCCTTTGACTGTTATTCCAGTTTCTACTGTTGTGGAGACTTCGAAAGCTCAATGGAAAAGGTCGATAGATGATGAGCCAAGGATAGATGAGTTTGAGGCTCAGGGAGGCGAGATGGTTGTTGCCACAGGTGACATCTTTCGGAAGCGTAACCTCAACCCCATAGCATTGAAGGGCATCCAAGAATATGAACATTCATCATTCAAGAGATCTCGTACCGAATCAAATGAGAGGAACCCTATGCCAACTTCGTCAAGGAGCAGCCAAGGATCCTGGAACTTTGATCACTCAGGGCACGGGTTAATTCTTGATGATGCTTAGGGATTGGCCATGCAAATGCACCATATGAAGCAGATGGGGTGTGCTTTTCCAGCAATCGCTCACTTATCAAACTCATATGTGTACCTGGACGTTGCCTATCGCCTCGGTCAGGTATGTCTTAGGAGCGTTCGTTTATTTGTATTTATTTTGATTGCGTCAGTCTGACTTGTATTGATCTGATTGCAGCTAGCCAATGCTATGACAAAATCGTTCATAGGCTATGAGAACCAGATCAAAGGGTTTCCCGACGTGGAGGAATTTTAGGCCGTCAAAGACACGTTTCAGGAAACTAAGAATCAGTTGGTTGAATCTAGATTGCTAGCAGGCAAACTTCAAGCTCAGGTGGAGGAGCTAAAGGTGCGGACGGAGTCCTTATCTGGAAAGGTTGAAGATTTGAAAATTGATATTGAGGTTAAGGACAAAAGTATATCTCGTCTAGAAAGCTCCAAGAAGACTGTAGAGGCTTAGGTGCCGGACCTGATGGTCGTTAACAAAGAGATGTCTAAGAATAAAGTTGTTGAAGTTCGCTTAACTATTAGGCATTGAAAGAAGGAAATGATGGGATCCTACAGAAAGGACTTGGAGATCGTGAAGGAGAAGTTTCAAAAGAAGAAGGATGATACCCCCCTCCAAATCTATGCCCAAGAGATCCAGGCCAACATTGAGCTTCTCGAAGTTCTGATTTCCAAGGAGATAACGAGCGCCCAGAAGGAGCATGACAAACTTATGGCTATTTTCCTAATGGCTGAGGAAAAATTTGAGAAGTCCCAGGTTCCAGACTTCACTATCAATAAGCTCCCGCTTCCTCAAACCTCTGAGACCTCGTATGTCCATGAAGCCCCAGCCTTGGACGAAACTAACCAAGTCAGGATTGGGGAACATATATCTAATCTAAGTCTAGCAGATGCTGGGGAGGTCCGAGATCATTTCTCCAAGGGAGTTCGTGACCAGGAGGCTGGGAGTCAAGATGGATGACCTCCTTTCTTATCTTTATGCCTTAATAATACTAGATTTTACTTTCTTTTGATACTTAGTGCCTGAGGAGGCCTTTAAACCTTTATCTTCTGTTTTCTGATTAGTGACATAGGCCAAGTTTAAAATTTATAAACCTAAAGCCTACTTTCAATCCTACAAGAGAACGGGGTCAATTGTAGTACTTTAGGGTCGTCCAAGGATTTGAAGGTTAGACTAGTAGAACCTAAGCAAAGGGAATTAATGCACTAAAAGTTCTAGTCTAGGTAGGCGATTTAGATAGGGATTGTCACGGGTCTCCACTAAATCTAATGGTCAACAAGGCCAAACATAATGAAAATGCATAAAAGAAAGCAATAAGTAGACAAGCAAGTAAGTAAAGTAATAAAGGAGTGAACTTGGATGTAAACAACAAAAAGGTAGGATCTTAAGATAATGGTAATGGGTTTGGATTCGATCTAGTGATGTGATGGACTTTGGTAAGGATTTATTAAAGGATTGAAGCTATTTCTAGACCAAGGATCCCTCTATTATCGATCAACCCATTCTCGTGACGAAGATCTATTCACCTATACACGTTACAAGGCTAAAATCTCGTTTGTTGCTTATCTAAACATGTATGTGATAGTGTTCCTCAAGCCCTTCTAGCCATTTAACACCTTGATGTCCCATTGGGAAAACTACTATCATATCTCAAGGTGAAAAACATAGATCTAGTTCTCTCAAGCATTTCTTCGAACCCTTCTAGGCGTCAATGAGCAAGCAATAAAATTTAAAGAACTAAACTAGATCTAATAGGAGTCTATGCCAAAATTTAGCCTAATCATTCATCACAACCCTAGATCTAACCCTAGCCTACCATATCTCAATATCCAAGAAGGATCTACTCACTTAGAGTCATGGAAATCCAAAGACAAGAGTTTGGTCTTTGAGCTCCCATGTTCTTAGTCAAATAAATCTAGAGAAAGAGATGAGAAAAAAAGATCCAAATCACTCAAAAGTATCAACAAGTTATTACAATGTTTTAGATCTCAAAATAGATGAAAGAAAAGTAATGTTGATGAAAAGTTGATCAAAGTTATGTTCTTGGTTCAATAGGAGGCTATTTATACTAAAAGGAAGGAGTATGGATGCCCTAAAAAGGGTTTCTTCACGTCAAGGGAGGCTGTTGTCGCCCAAAAGTGGCTCACCATCAACCCAGGGGTCGACAGTAGCTCACCTTAGGCAGCAAAGCTGCCAAGGGGGGCTACTGTCGATCCAAGGTGACTCACCGTTGATTTAGGGGTCAACAGCTGGGCACCTTGGCAGCTCTTTGTCTCTTCTTCCTCCTCTTGAATGCTCTACTTGATCCCAACTTCTTCCATAGCATTTATCTCCTTTTGTTCTTGATTTTTAGCTCCATTTCCACCTTAGGNCAAAGTTGCTCCTACAATGCAAAGAAATGACATGCAAATGCAATATGTTCCTAAACTAGACTCTAGACTCAAACTTATGGATTCTAAGACTTATATGCAATATTTACAACCTAAATGTTGATGAAATTAAGAAAAAATTGCATCAAAATATGCATGAAAATATATACACATCAATTAGTAGTCTGGGGAGGCTTTTAAACCCTTTCAAAAATTAAAGACCATAATGAAAAAGCAAAAAGGGTTTATCTTTGAATTGGAATTATCAATTAAGCACAAACATTTTCATGAGCCAATTCTTAGCAACTACCTCAAGCTAACTCATTCACCCAAATGCATCATGCTTAGTTAGAACCAAAATGCCATCATAATATGTAATGCAATTTTCGGCCATTAAGAATAAAGCATGCACTTGACTTTTTCACTTGTCAAACTAATGATTTTTTGTTAGATGCTTTGTAAACTACCAAGTTCAAAATCTAAATGATACCTTTTAAAGAACAAATCCAAATTTAGACATGAACTGCACTTAATATAATATGTCCAAATTCATAGTTCATGGATAAGATTCAAAGTAATAAGGACAAACATTTTCAACAAACCAAGCATTCAAACAATCACTTCAAGTTAAGCTATTAAAGAACCAAAAATCAACTTTCTATTTATGGGACAGTAATCGACATTTTTAGGTGTCTAAAACACCCCAAAAATATTCCCAAATCAAGAAAGTGAAGAAAGGTCTAACCATATCCAAAACCCATAGCCACTATGAACCAACAAGTCCAAGTTTCCCAAGATAGAAAATTCAAGTACTATTCACTTAAAGCACACAACTTTATATTCATGCATTTCTAAGTGTTTCTAAGCAAATGTAGTTCATGAAAAATTCATAACCAAGCTTTCTCTATCCTAAGATCCCATTAAACATCATTATCTCCTTACTCACTCTAAAAATCAAAATTCAAAGATGGTAAAGGAGGTTTTAGATATTTTCATACCTTGTTCTTGATGTTTTGAAGAGAATGGAATGAGGAGAGAACCTTGAATGAACTTTGAAAAATCAAAACCAAAGTTTTTCAACACAAATTTCTCTTTGAAAATGAAAAGCTTCTTCCTTGCTCATTTAGCATACAAATGGCGACAATGAGAGGAAGAAGAGAGAGAAAAGTTCTCTATTAAAGTTGTGGATGAGAGGTAGTAGTACAAAACATATTTAAAAGATGGTCCCCCAAGTTTCTAAAAATTCAAGTTTCAAAAGGGGACATTTTGCAAAGTGGTCCAAAGTTGAATTTTCTTTTTAAACTGGAAGGAAAATTATTTTCTTGAACTTGTAAGATCTTGTACCAAAGGTTTTTAAATTGGATCAAAAATCTTTTAGTTTCTCAAATCAAGTTTTTGCGAAATCACTCTTTAAATTCTTTTAAAATGGTGAAATGCAAATGAAATTCTTGAATTTAAGAGAACTTATCTTAGCCAATTGAATGCTCTTAAAATCAAGTCATGGTGACTTGTTGGAAATGTTCATCCATCACTCCATTTTGACTTTGATCCTTGCTTTGATTAGTTCTCCCTTGGCACTTAAGCTTAGAGCAAAAGAATGTGTTTGGAACATATTGAAATTAAAGTATAAAAATTAAAGAATTAAAAGGAAATGTTTACAAAGGATATGCATGATATTGCCTCTCAAGTGCGCTTGTTTAAGGTCATTAGCTTGACCGTTCTTCTTTCTTTTAGTTGATGAGATCAGGACCACCTCTTCATGGTTAGGTCCTGGAGACTTCCTTATCACCCATTCTTAATCTTGTTGAAGTTTTTCACTCCTTTGCCTTTGTGGAAATGGGGATCATAGCAAGCTTTGAGGATTGACTCTTGAGTGTAAGTTTTATCCTTTATTATGCCCAAATCTTCGTGGGGCACATCTCCTTTGAGGTCTTTCTCATGAAACAAAAACTCCATCCTTCACCAAATTCTCATAGACTTTTTCTTCTCGAATCCTACCCTTTTTCTTTGGTTCCCTTTGGTAAACTGTACGACAAAAAGCATTGTCCCTCTTGGTTTTAAGCATTGGGTAGGACACTTCTTCATCAAATCTTTTCAAAATGAGCCACTTAGTATCAAAGTCTATTGAGGCTCCGGTAGTGAGGAGAAATGGCGTTCTTAAGATCAATGAGAATTTGGCTTGGTTGGACTTAGTATCCACAACCACGAAGTCACACTTAACAATTGTATTATTGACCCTTAGCTCAATGTTCTCTAGCCTTCCATAGGGGTCTTTTTGGATGCATCCCCTAGTAAGATGGTATCCGCTCCTCTCTTGATCTTGTGTTGAAATCCAAGTTCTTTCACACGGTCTAGTGATATGAAATTCAAACTAGCAATGGTGTCTGCCAAAGCATCCTCAAAATGGTAATCCTTAAGAGCACATGGAATTAGAAACCTTCCCTCGTTATTGCTCTTCTCTAGATTCTTTTCAGTGGCTCTAGTTTTCGGGATTCCATTGTCCCTCATGATCTTCTCAACTTTGTCTCGTTGAGAAATGGCCTTTTCCAACTTCTTCTTGACAATTTCATTTGTCTTAGCTTCTTCTTCCCATTCCTTGGGAATGTCCAAAAGACCTTTATTCTTGAGTTCTTTGTAATGCAACTCAAGGATTTACTTCTTGAAGCATTAAGGGTATGAGAGTGTGGATTTAAGAATCGGAAGACTCAAAATGAGGAAGTCTTCATCACTCACCTCTTCTCCTCTACGCATATACCTAGGAATCTTTTCCTTTTTCTCAGATGTCTCTTTCCTTGAGACATTGGGTTTCTCTTCTTCTTTGAAGCCTTCTCTTTCCTTAGCTTCCTCAAAAACCTCTTCCTTAGTAGCATCATCTTCAATCAAAGGCTCTTTCTCTTATTTGTCAATTTCGACACCTCCCTTAGCTAAAGGAGTGTCCTTTTTCTCAAGTTCCTTTCCGATTGGAGCACTTTTCTCTTCAATTTCAAAATTAAATTCGGCATGACCTTCCCTAATATTTGGGCTTCCAACCAAATTCACATCCAAGCAATCAACAATCTCATCAAGAGGATTCAAAAGTAGATTCTCAAAATCATCAATAATCTTTTCCTCTTAAAGAGTAAAGACAATACCGTTTCATGGTTGAGGAGTGTGGTCGATCTCTTCTAAGAAGGAATTGCAAAAGTCTTTGCTTGATTATCCCTTCTCTTTAGCAATCCTTTTCCCTTACAGTTCGAGATCACTTGTTGGAGTTAAGAATCTATGACCTTGACATGTGAAGCAAGAACTTCATGCTTGATATTTATGTCTCGATAGATAGACACTATCTTCATATTCATTTCCCCAAACTTCTTGTTGAGATCGACATTTGTCTCATTTTTTTCCTTCTACTAGCTTCTTAAGCATAGCATGATTCTCTTTTTCTTTGGTAAGACCGGCTTGTTGTTGAGGCTTTTGGTATTAGTCTTGCTTAGATTGGTATCGGTACCCTTGTTGGTTAGTCTTTGAAGGATAAAATTGATCTTATGGATTCTCCACATTAGTACTTCGGTAGGATAAGTTGTTGTTGTTGAAAGGCTTGTATCCTTGGTTGAAGGGTATTTGGTAGTACCCTCCTTGTATGTAGCTCACTTCTTCTTGGTTCTCAACCTCTTGTCCTTCGACTTCGGTTTCCACAAAGTGAACACTTCTTCTTGTTTGTTGTTTGAGCCTATCAACTTTATCACTAAGCTCCTTGATCTTGTCTTCCTTAGATCTCATGCTTCTCATCGTTCTATCATAATCATTACCATCGCAATTTTTGCTTTGGGCGAGATTGTCTATGAGTTTCTCTCCTTGATCCTCGAAAAGAATAGCGAATCTTCCCATGGAGGTGATGTTCAAAGTCAAGAGGTATTTCTCTTGGAAACCTCTATGGAAAATTTGAAGTAGGTTTCCCTTTTTGATACCATGGTGAGGATAACTCCTTATGTATCCATTGAAGCATTTCCAAGCTTCATAACGCGATTCCATCCCTCCTTGCTTGAAGGTAGAGATCTCATTCCTTATCTTTGCCGTCCTTTGGGGTGAGAAGAACTTAGCCAAGAATCTCTTCTTACACTCGTCCCATGTTGTGATAGAAGATGTCACAACGCCTTTCTCCCATTGAGATGTTTTGTCCCCTAAAGAGAATGGAAACAAAGTCAATTTTATGATGTCCTCTGGAACTCCATTAATCTTAACCATTCCAGTTAACCTTTCAAAGTTTTCCAAGTGCTCTAGAGGGTTTTCCAACGCGAGACCAAAGAATCTAGCATTTTTCACCATATTGATCAAGCTTGACTTGATCTCAGAGTTGTTCTTTCGGGTTGGTGGGGGTCTTATACCCATCCTTTCGCCATTAGTAAATGGCTCAGCACCTTCTCCAATCCTCGGTTCTTCTCTAGGGAGATGGAATGGACGGTTCCCTTGGTCTTCTTGACCAACGAAATTCCCATGGTTAAGAGGGGGAATTCGTTCTTGTTGAGGGTGCTCCATAGGTGGAGGATTCTCTTGTCCAACTTCTTGATTCATACCCAACCTTGTTAGATGGGCTTGTCTTTCTCTAGCTCTTCCTTGTTTTGATTGTTGTCTTTCAATGATTTTTGGATCAATGTCAAGAAGTCTTGTATTTGGCTCACTTCTTGATCTTGTTATCATGTACCTTCACAAATCAAAGAAAATCAACAAAAGAAAGTTAGAGACTTAAATAAAATAAGCAAAAACAGATAAATCCTAGTCCTTGAATCCTAGAAATCTCTTTGAAGATCCTAGCTAAAGCTTAAATCCAACAGCAACGGTGCCAAAACTTGACGTGGACAAAGTTTAAAATTTATAAACCTGAACCCTACTTTCAATCCCGCAAGAGAACGAGGTCAATTGTAGTACGTTTGGGCCGTCCAAGATTTGAAGGATAGACTAGTAGAACCTAAGCAAAGGGAATACACTAAGATTCCTAGACTAGGTGGGCAATTTAGATGAGGATTGTCACGGGTCTCTGTTGGGCCCGAATCTGGCCCACTAGTGAGGAGCCCGCCAAAAAGGNGGCCAAAAACAAGTCTGCCGAAGGCTGACTCGACCTGAAGCTAAAGCAGAGGAGGGTCCCAGAGCTCTCGTCGAAGCTGAAGAGGTCCAGGTCTAATAGAACAGGGAGCTGGCGCAGTAGGTCTCGGACAAGTGGAAAAAGTCATGGACTCGGTCAAATGAGTTGTTGAACATTCCGGAAA
>OVAN01008249.1:0-18304 GCA_900406275.1 Anastatica hierochuntica | reverse complement strand
ATGCATTTTGAATTGAGATCCTTAACTATTTAAAAAAAAACAAAACAAAAAAATAATTAAAAAAGAGCTAAGGACTCCATCCATGGTATCATGGATGGAGATGCTCTAAGTGTTTGGCGCAAAAACTAAAAAATATTAGCTATAATTTTTTTTTACAATTTAGTAGCTAATTATTAGAAAATTATCACAAAATATTGTTGTGTCTGATTTTTATATAATTATATTATCAATAATTAGTAGTAATTTTGTTACAATAAAAACAATAACATTTTTTCTCACTAATTGGATATATATTACCACAAAAATGTTTAAAGTTTTTTTTTTCCTAACAAAAAATGTTAAATTTTTTATAATCATTTTTGGTTGTCACAAATTTGTAGCAATTTTAGGTTACAACATTTTGTATAGTTATCATATTTTATTTAGTTTATTTTTAGAGTTTAGGGTTAAATGTATAACATGTTATATAGTTTAGGGTTTATAGTTTAGGCTTTATTGTACAACATTTTATATAGTTTAGATTTATAGTTTAGGGTTTGGATTTTAGGGTATATGGTTTAGGGTATAGAGTTTAGGGTTTAGAGTATAATAATTTATAGTTTAATTATTTTTGTTCGATATCTACAGTTTTTTTTAACATTACAAAAATTCTTAATCAAATTTTGTTTTATCATGTTTTAATACAATTATATTGTTACTAAATAGTATTAAAACTTGAGATTAAAGTTTTAAAATCTCACCAATTTGTCACAAACAATATATGTAATTGAGATTAAGGTTTAAAAATTAAACTTTTAGTATGTTTAAAAATTAGTGTTAAGTCTGAAAAATATTAAATTTGATGTTTAGATTTATGTTTTGGGGTATATTTTTTAAGTTTAGAGTTTAGGGTTTGGAGTACAATATTTTATATACTTTAGATTTATAGTTTAGGTTTTGAGCTATATAGTTTAGATTTAGGGGTTGTGGTATATGGGGTATAACACTTTCTATAGTTTAGACTTAGGTTTATATTTATATAAAATGTAAGTATTAATAATTAAACATATGTTTTTGAGTTTAAGTTTATAATTTAAGATTTGGGGTATATAATTTAAGTTTATAGTTTAGGGTTTGGTATAACATTTTATATAGGTCAAGTTTAGAGTTTAGGGTATAAAGTATATGATTAGAGCTTAGNGTATAAAGTTTAGGTTTAGAGCTTAGGGTTTAAGATTTAGGGTTTAGGGTTTTGGGTTATATAGTTTAGATTTGGGGTTTAGGGTTTGATGGAATTAGAACATTTTTATCATTAGATTTTAGTGTATTGGTTTAGAACTTAGGGATTGGGGTATAACATTTTATATAGTTTAAGGTATAGGTTAAACATTTAGAGTTCATGGTATAAGGTTTAGGGTGTAGGGTTTAGAGTATAGGGTTTAGAGTATAGGGTGTAGGGTTTAGGGTATAGTATTTTATAATCTATCTTAGCGTTTTTAAAATGCTGTCATAGATGATTGAATTTAGCCAAAACGAAAAAATACTTAGTTTATGGCGCTCAAGACTCCAAAACTAAATTTTTAAATCCCGCTTAAGTAAATAATACTATAGCATTTTAGAAATGCTATAATAGATGAAATATTTTCGCGGAAAAATAAATTGCCAAAGTCTTCCCCGCCCATAACGCAAGTCACGCTCCAAGTGGGAAATTTTTGTTCCCGCTCAATGAAATTTATTGTTAGCGTTTTTAAAGTGCTATAATAGTGTAGTGCATATCTATGATAGCAGTTTGCAAAACCGTGCTATCCTCATGTGCTATCAATGTTCATATTTCTTGTAGTGTGATGAAGATAGTGCAATACTCTTTTTGTTTCTTTGCTACTCTTTAAATATTTTCACGTGGTAGTTTATAATGTCATACTTGATTGATTGTGATCCAATGTGGATCAAGGAAGAGACAACCACTTGGAATAATGACGGTAAGTTCCTCCAAACATGGCCGATATTTAGTAATGGTTGCAATCGAGAGAAAAAAAAAATTTTCGTTTTGTATATTTCTTGTTTGGCCTCAGGATCGGCTTTGCCTCCGCATGGCGTTTGTACTAAGAGGTTCCATGCAAAATCGAAAAACCAATCATCAGGAAATTTTTTGTTAGAAATCATATTTAAACTTAGTTGTAACACCCACGTTTGTCATTTCCGTGTGTTTGAGCGATTTTCTTTGGGCCTGTGCTCTGTCTTCGATGGTCGGAAGCGCTACTCTGAGAAGAAGCTTTAAAGAGTTGATTTATTTTCCATGCAAATCACCACATAATCTTTTCTCATCTTTTGTCCTCACTCGCACAATTCCAAAAAATCACTTTCCGAAAGGTCATCACCCATGTCGGTATTACTCTAGCAGAAGTACGTTTAACTGTGGAGTTCTCTCAGGAAAAGTTACCGAAAAGATTAGTGCACTTTGATGATATATGTAGCTAAATTAATCATTTTAAGCTCTTATCACACACCATTATTTCTCTATAAAGCGAGGTCTCACATTCACCCCCATTTATAGACCGAGGATCGCCACCCTAATGGTGTGATTCCCTGACTCCACACTCATCTTGGTTCAACTCTGATATCAAATTATAACACCCTGTTCGTGCCTCGCGTGTGCCCAGATGCCTTTCTCTTGGCCTGCGAGCCCATCCTGTCTGACGGTCGGGAGCTCTATTCTGAGAGGAGGTATTAAATAGCTGACTTATTGTCCCTGCAAATCATCACATGGTATTTTCTTTGCTTTGTCCTCACTCACACGATTTCAGAAATCACTTTCCGGAAGGTCACGCATCCCAATATTGCTCTAACATACGCACACTTATCTGTGGAGTTCTCTCCGGACAAGTAAATGAAAAGATAAGTGCGTTTTGGTGATATAGGTAGCGAAATCAAACATTTTAAACTCTCCTCACACACCATAAAATTAAAAGCACCAGACTGTTCAATGTTTTCTGTTGTTACTCAGCATTTCTGATCTCAAGTAGAGTCTCTTGTTCTCTTCTTATAGACGACACTGAGACCAAGAGCTATCACTACGCGTTCCCAAGCTTACAGGGTTGTATACAGAGTTAATGTACATTAGGATGAGACTGTTCGTAGAGGTGATGGCCAAGTTATTCAATCCATTACCCAACATTTAGATGTAGATGTTGTCAGGCAGCTTGCGTAGGAGGTAACTTGGCAGGCTGCTAGAGTTGCAGCGCAGGAAGTTGCTCGGGTAGCGGCTCAGGAGTTTGTTTGTCAGGCTGCTCTGTAGGTTCCGCTGGTTACTCTACAAGTAGTTGCTCTGGGAGCAGGATAGGCTGAGGATATTATTGCCTTGAGAGAGGAGCTTAGGAGGTACTATGAGAGGTTCAGGGATCAAATGGAGGACCATGGTGCTGAGTATGTTCGCCGTGGTGCTAGAGTGCAGTAGGATGGATCGCGTGGCGTGCGCAAGATATTCCTCCGCCATCACTTGCTTGTTATTATCAGGGGCCTTCCTACTTTGAGCTGTTGAGGGGGCTCAAGGACATGGGACAAGATGTTTTTCGTGGACCAGTGGATGTTATTAAGGCTAATGATTAGAGGAGGGATCTAGAACACAACTTGGATAACATGAGCTGTCCAGAGGAGTTTCGTCTCAACTAAGCGACACTATATTTAAAAAATGATGCCCTTGTCTGGTGGGATATAGTTGTTTAGCGAGCTCGCTGTAGACAAGATGAATTAGGTTATGTGGAGTTCAAAGCATAGCTCATTAGGAAGTTCTTTTCTGTAGAGGTTATGGATGAGAAGGAGTGCACTTTTAAAGATCTTCGCCAGAGTGATAGGACTGTTCGACAATATGAGGTGGAGTTTAGTTGTCTTTGCAGGTTTGCTTGGAGACACTTAGATGAGCATGAGCTTATGCGGAGGCTCTTGAAGGGTTTGCGAGATGATATTCGTAACCGTTTTCGGGTGAGAGTTTGCCACAGTATGGTTAAGTTGTTGGAGTTGACTGTTGGTCGAGAGATTGGTTCAACAAAAGAATAGAAGATTACCATGGTATAACTACATAAGGCTAGGATGGCTACGAAAACTCAAGGGAGGAATTGGGAGTAATTGGGTCTGCAAAAATTTTCTCAATGCCTTTGAAGTCATTATAGGGATTACACCCAATTCTATAACTGTGGACGATTTGGTCATGTGAAGAAGAATTGTCAAATACTAGTAGTTTCACTTTTTATTTGGAAGGCACCAACGCCACTAGCCACATCTATTGTTGCACCAGGGGCGTGTTTCAATCGTGGCCAACAAGATCACTTCGCTAGAGAGGGCCAGACATGTGTCACATGTGCTACTGTCTAAGCATCAGGCCACCGAGCCACGAGTTTTTGGAGCCATAGACCACAAGGGAGTCGACCAGATTTTAAGTATGTAACTCACCTCAAATAATTTTTTATATTAATGCATTAATGTTTTAAGTATCACTTGTGTTGTGGATATCACGAGTATCATTTTGGTTGGTGGATGCATGTCCAGACTAGGTTTGAGTTGGTGTTAGCTTACACTATGTTCAATACTGGAGTTTCTTTTATAAATTTTTTAAGTCGAGGTTGGCAATTGAGTCTTTTGAATGTTCAAGTTAATCAGCCGACAATGATAGCGAGAGCAGTGACTTCAGTAATTCATTAGAAGACATGAAATTTTTCAGAGATTTAATGAATATATTTTAGACCAACCAAGTCGGTGGAGCCGTGCAGAGATAGTCTAGATAAAGGGTCATGCACAGGAGACACACCCATTTCAGAGGAACCATTAATATAGCGATAGGGTACTACACAAGCTTATTAGTGAATGCTCGTGGGAGACAATTTTCAACCTTCTCCATGCAGCGGAAGCATTGTGACCAATAACCCTAAAGGCATTAAGTGCATAGGAAGTGTATAAGGTTTTGACAATGTAGTAAGACAATTCGAGGCGAGGACGAAAATCTAGTTGGGAGAAGTTGACAGTTGACCTACGAATTTAAGGAAAATTGTAACAAGCCAAAATCTCTACAGGAGTAGTTATTTTAAAATTTATGCGATAGCCCATGTCTCCCAAAAACATCAAGGAAAAACAAGACCTTCCCTCACTCTTTCTCTCTCTTCCTGAACCTTTAACCGACCATAATTTTTGTCTTGCTACTCCAATTAAACATCAGAGACCCCCAAGAGATAAATCTCGTCAAAACAAAGCCATAGCCACCAACCGTATTGCGAACAGAGCCCAGACGCGCCTGTACTCGCCCTTTGAAGCTCCACATATATCTCACACCACTGCCATGCTCTGCTGCATGACCATCGTCGCCTTGTAGGACCGAGGCGACTCAGTGACTCACTAGGTGAACTCGGTCAACTCAGGTGCGTTGACTCAGTTTGACCAAGTTAACTCGGGCTGACTCGGTCCAACTCGATTGACTTGGTTTGTGTTGAACCCAAATGACTGTTTTGACGCATTTGACTAGTTGATCGTTTATTTTGATCAAAGTTGAGTGTTGACCTTATCTAGTTGACTGAAGCTATCTGTTTTGACCCGTTCAATATTTTTTGCATGTTTTACGGTTTCTAAAAGTCTAGTTTGGACTGCTTTTCTAAAGTTCTAACTATTTAGTGATTCCGATTTTAGTTTCAGAGTTGGTTCGACCTTCCAGAAGTCCATATTTGCAATTTCAGCCGCTTTTGTGACTAAGATGAGGGGGTAGATTTATATACTCTTCGAGCTTTCCTTATTCACTTTTCTTGCGTATTTTAGCACCCAAACATGAGTGGTTCTTGTTATCGAGTCCAAATGAGTCTTACTTGCTCGTTGATTGTATAAAATTGGCTTAGGATTATTAGATGATTCAACCTTTTAATTGATTCACATGTTGTTTTTTAATCATTGCATTGATTATATATATATGGTATATGAGTATTTCGACCCCGCTTCGGAGGACACTGCAGGGGTTTGTGACTTGGGGTCGGATTGCATCTCAGACTTCGAGGGATACGAGAAGAGTCCGTGACTTGGAGTTGAGACATTTCGGACTTAACAGAGGGTATGGCTAGAGTTTTTGACTCGGAGTCTTACGTGTGAGGGTGCAGTGACTAGTCGATCGACCGGTCCGTAGCCATGTGTCAGATAGATCAGCGTCTTCGGACAATGTTGATGGTTACTTAACTACACAGCCAAGCCTCGTCAGAGGGTGCAGGCGGTCGCTTGTCGTGGAAAAATTTTCTATTGTTTGGGCGCATTATGTGTCATATTTGCTGCATGTCTAGGATTAGATTGTGTGGTTGAGTGATAAGTTGGATATGCAGACCATACCTCGCTGAGTGACTTTGTNTTTTTTTTTCCCCCCCCCCCCCCCCCATTAATAAGAAATCTGACTTGATTTTTTTTGTTTTTCGGATGTTATATTTATTTATTCGGTTTATAAAATTGATCTTTGATATGTTGAGTTACTTGAAGTAAAAATTAAAATTAGTAACATGCCGTTCTCGAGAGAGAATGTGACGAATGTTATGTTAGTAGAACGATCTTGAAGGACTGATGACATTGATATTTGTATATTTTCTTACAACAGAGTTCTATCCATAAAATGATATATATATATATATATATTCGTTTTGAAACATTCAAATTACGAATGATTCAAAAACCTTTACATTTTTTTGATGTGGGAAATATGATTTTTCACATGTTTTAAAAGATACAAATCAAGAAAAAAGAATGGAGGTTTGATGGTAGCAAAGAGAATTTAAATATATTAAATAAAAAAACAATTATACATTCACTTGCCAACAAGAGAGTGAGTGGAAAAGTTGATGGACAAACTATCTATTTTACAAAATAATGAAAACGTGATGTCAATCCACTAAATATCTATAACCAAACCAAATTACTGTGAATCCAAACGGAAGTGAACTTATCAATAGAGAAGTATCCTTTAAAAATAAATTTTAATTAATATGTGGTTTACATAATTTTTCATTACACTTAAATTATGATATTTAAATTATAATTTTTCATTACATTTAAATTATGATATTTAGTTTATTAGAATATTCTAATATTTTTATCCCAAAATATACACATTATTATATTTGGTTAAAATATATTGAATTTAATTAAAAACAAAAATTATCATTTTCATCAAAAATTTAAAATAAAACAATAAAAAATTTCAAATAATTATATTACAATATTAATATTTTAAAAAAGTTTGTTACAAAATATAAAATATAATAAAATGATAAAATCTAAAAAAATTATAAAAATAATTTATATAAACCATAAAAATTTAAGTTTAGTCATCTGATGTTTTTTTAAATATTTCAATAGATTTTTGTTTCAAGGTATTTCAGGTCTCATGTATTATCCAAGTCGAACCCGTATCTAAACCCGTACGAGTATTTGGGGAAACCAAAAAATCTCAAATCTAAACTCGAACCCGGAATTCGATATAAATGAAAAATCTAAAAGTTTCGAATATGAACTTGAATCTGAAACTCGAAATAACCGGAAATTCTGAATACGATACTTGATAAATTTAAACATGATCAATCATAAAATGAATATACAAAAAACAAAAAAACATTTCCGCGGTTGCGCGGATTAAACTCTAGTACTTATTAAAAGAGGAGTTCCAATTTAAAAATAACCTTGATATCATGTGGTTTATTACACAAAATGCCTTTGCATTTAGTTATGATATTTCATTTATTAGAATATTCTATTATTTTTATCCCAAAATATACTTCTTGTTATATTTAAAAAGTTAGATATTTATTTAAAAATGAAAAATCATCAAATTTCACCAAGAGAATTCAGAAATAGTTTTTTTAAAAATTAAAAATAAAACCATAAACTTTATAAATTTTTTTCAAAATACAAAAAATTATAAAGTGAAAAAATTAAAATAAAAAATTTAACTTATAAATAAACTATAAATATTTAAGTTTAGTCATCTTATGTTTTCAAAAAAAGAAATACTCTAACGAATTTTGTTTCATATTATTTCGGGTATCTAGTATTATCCCAATCGAATATGTATTCGAATCCGTACGACTATCTGAAAAATTAGAAAATTTTGAACCCAATACTCTAAAAATCTAAAAACGATTAATCATAAATTTAATTGATAAAAAATTTAAAATACATGCGTGATACTAATAAATTAGTTTTGAAATTAATCAAAATAATTTAAAAAGGACTCAAAAGATACTAATTGAATAGATAATTTTTAGTAAGATTTTATTTATTTCATTATGGATGAAGTTTTCACAAAACTATGTAAATATTAGTGTTATTTTAGCTTTTTCCTGATTGTTTGTGTTTTGCATTATTTTTTGATTGGTTGAATCAGTTTTAACTAATAATATTTTTATGTAAAAGAGATAAAATGAATAAAATTCAGTGATTTCTTAATCCGATTGTCGAAGTTTAAAATATCAAATAATAGAAAACGGAGGAGTATCTAATCGTTGAATACTTACCAAAAGTTCTTTAAATTCATCATAACTATAACAAGTTCTTATTAACAAATACACCCTCTATTTCACAGAAAGCACTATTTTAAGATTTTAGTTTTGTTTCACAAAAAGTGTCGTTTTATATTTTTATACAAATTTATAAATAAACTTCTGGTTTAACCTTGTTGTTTTAATATATTAATTAGACAGAGAAAATTTTTTCAATGATTAATGATGGATAAAAAGACTATAATAAATTTTTTAATTTGTGTGAAAAATATAAGAATGACACATTTTGGAAAAAAAGTATTAAAAATGATAGCACAAATATCGATGTTATCAACTGAATGTAAGAACAATAATTTGTTTTTGCCAATAATGATAATATCTTAAATTCTAAGTTCGCGAATATACCCAACTATTTTATGCTGCAATATTTTTGCATTCAACCGATAGATTTACTTCAAATAGTTTAAAATAGTAAAGCATTTTACTTCGCTCTCTTTCAATTTTATCTTGCATGATGCTAATTTGTTGGCTGACGCTTTGTTTAAGGAAGCTCTTAGAGCTAAACTCTATTTTGCGTTTTTTGCGGTTTAAGTTTTAATAAATTACTTTTTCTGATAAAAAAATGTAAAATATACTATATTAAAAAATTAGACCTTAAATTTAGTCTTTTTAGTTTTAGTTGCTAAATACTTTTGAAAACGGCCAATTAATTTTGTCTAAAACTATTGGTCAACTGAAAAATGTTTTTTGACCAAATATATGTGGTTGATTCCTGTTTGTTTCTATTATTAGCTAACACAATAATTAGTAGAACTTTAAATAATTAAAGGAAGAAACATTCAAGAAAAGAAGAATTATAAATACTGTACAATTGATGTAAGCAATTCGACAAAGTAATTTTTTTGGAAAGAAAAGAAAAATGAATCGTTTAATAATTTTGATGTTTGTCATTTCCATATATTTTGGATTCAATGAAGCTTGCAAAGGGGAGAATGCGTTTGAAATTTGGAACGGTCTTGGTCCTGGTATGCGTCTCCAATACCAATGCCGATTTAACAAGGATGACAAGTTCAATAATGAAGTCCATTATTTAGAGTACAAAGGGCATGTAGGCTTTACATGGACTGATAGACGTTCACAACGTGAGAGGCCAACATGGAATTGTACACTCAAGTATGGACCTAAATTGCAATATTATTTCAACCTTGAAACATACAGAGGAGCTTTGAGTAATCGATGTAATCAATATCGCGGTTGGATGGCGACAAATGCTGCTATTTTAACTAGAAGAGATCGTACTAAACCATATGGATTTGCAGTTCATTGGATGTTAGATGGTTCTAAAGTCTAATGCTTATGTAAGTTGGTTTACTAGGCTGTATGCAACAAGACAAGCTATATGCGATAAGACAAGCATCAAAATTTAAGTTCATTTCCTATCTATGTATTTTGTCCAAGACTATTGAATAATATAAGACAACATTATAACTTCATTATAACATTTTCTCTTTAAGTCATGTCCACATCTAATGATTTCTTATGCAAAACCTTTTGAAGTTTTATTTTAGTATTCAACATTAATAATTGTAAGGAAATGAGGTTGCATGAAATTACAATAAAATTTGGATAGCAATACTAATCTCTTTACCATTTTTAACAACATTTTTCTTTTTGATAATACCATTTTTTTTAACAACTTCTTATTCCTATATCTGTTTTCTCTTGGTTACAACGAAAACATTGTTCATATGCATTATACACTTAGTCTTTTTAAAAATAGGTATACAATATAGGCTATAACAATTTTGTATATATCACCGATTGGTTTTTTTTGGTCATCTAGTAACATTATAAAAAGAGAGAGTTTTACAATCCCAACTTAAACAAAGAAACAAATAGAGAAAATAGACCCATAATACTAAAACAGATAAAAACTAAAGAAACAGAGCAAAATAAATAAAACAGAGTAAGCTCCACTAAAGCAAAGAACTTTGCATCCTCTTCTCCACTTCAAGTACTTCAACAAGCCAACTAAGAGCTCCAGAGGCAACATAAGATTGCCTCCTATCCTCTACGGTTACGCTTCGAGCTAGCAAAAAGGCGTTGCGATTCGCATCTCCATGTTTCAAAGATAATTGCCAACGTTCAATTCGCCGTAAAGCTGCCATTAAAATCGAACCTTGACCCTTAAAAGCTGGCCATTCAGGCGGTCAATTGACCACTACTGTCAATTCCTTTGCATCATAGGCAAATATCACCTGATCTACTGTTGGCGTAAGTTTGAAATCAACACTATAAACTTGGAGTGCAAGTTACGTGAAAGTAAACCGAGCAATGGTTAAGAAACTTAACCAACCGAGATTTGGGATTTGGTTAAGAGTGTTTTAGTAGTTATCTAGGAATAAAGTTAGGAGTTATCTAAAGGAAAAGTGTTTTCCTATTCCTAATAGGATTTGGTTTTGGCTTTTGACATATATATATGTCGATTTATTAGTCTATGTTTTGGGTGGTTTTTGAGTTAGTAATTGCTTGAGTTTTGAGCATCAATTTTCTTAAGCAAATAAAGGAGTTCATTGTTTTTAGTTCTTGAGCAAAGCTTTCATTAAAGGTCTTTATCTACATGATGACTTTGCATACTTTCAAATGTCCTGAATGTTAGTGGTTCAATCCCGGACAAAACACTGATGAGAAAAATTAAGTTCAATTAAATAATCCAAATAAATAGAGTTAACGTCAGATCAAATTGAATCTACTGGTTGAGATTTTCAGGTAGGGAGTTCAACCAAAGGGTTCACTGGCTTGATTGTACTAACAACCTCTGCAACAAAATGGTCATTATAGAAATCACAAAAGAAAACAAGGCAATTGGTTCAACATTCATCATTGATTTTCGTCTTAATCTCCTACAAAGTTTTTGACTCAATAAAACAAAAAAAAGACTCAAAAGTTAGAACACACCAAAAAAGAAAAAAATCAGTACTAGAAACACCCTCCCCCAGACTTACTTCACATCGTCCTCGGTGTGAGAATAAGAACGAAAGATAAATCATCAACCCCGAAAGAAATTCATCACACATTCACCTAGTTTATACTTCTAAATCATCAAGAATCACAATCATCATGAAATTGTAAGGTGAAATTGAAATTTTCAAAATTCCCAAATTCCTAAATTCTCAAGTCCTTAATCATCAAATCTCTCATCAAATTATCATTTAAGTTTGTTTCTTATTGTTATAGGCATGCATATGAATCATTATAAACAAGAAACAGAACACGAAATCAAGTTCAGTTTGAGTCTCGCAAAAACCCAAATAGAAGACCTAATTTTCTTGCATAAACTAGAAGATAGAGAGAACATATCTTGCTAACTCAGAAAACCGTTAGTACCAGGTGAAAGAGCTCGAAAAACTGATCAAGTTAGACACTTGAATCGCAAAAATCGGCTAAGTATTGAGGATTGTAGAAAATTTTGAAGAATAAAGAAAAAGGATTGAGGGGGACAAAATTTTTGTGAAGATTTTTGGTTTTCATCTTTAAAATCGAGTTAAGAAAATTGAAATACGTTTTTTAGTTCAATTTAAGTGAAAATAAACCGAAATTAACCAAAAAATCAAACCTGGTTCGCCTGGGTGGGTGATCGATCGATCATGCCAAGGGATCGATCGATCACCTTTTGCTGCTACGGATCGATCGATCCTGGCAAAAGTGATCGGTCGATCATGTTGTTTTTTTTGTTCAAATCTTAAACACACGAAAACTAAAGCCAAAAAGTAGTATGTTAGTGAAATAAAAAGAAAAACTAAATAAGAAAAATAATCTTACCAGTGGGTTGCCTCCAACTAAGCGCTTGTTTAAAGTAATTAGCCTAACTTTTGGAGTTGGGTATTAGTCCCGGTGAAAATGGGAACTAGCTCCAAAACAAGTCCCTCCATCAAACATTTTAAGCTTCAAGACAGTGCCATGAGTCCCTTAACAGCTTCCATTCCTTTCTCCTTCAAATCTGATGTGAGAATAGCTCGAACTTTTGCAAAAGGCTTTGATGTTCCTTTACTCTGCACCTTATACTTAATCACACCACCAGAACAGCTCCGAGGTATCAACATCAAGTTAGAGTCTCCGTTGATCCTTTTGCACTTCAACTTTTTCTTAGGTTTTGTATCAGACTTCTATGTTGTGATGCAAGAGTCTCCATCTAGGACTTCCTTGACCTTGCTCTTAGTGCTCAAATCATTCTGAGAAACAACTAAAGGCACAAGTCCATCAATTACACTAACACATGAAGCAAGATGCGTACCTTTGTCTGTGGGCACAATTCTGTAGTAGACATTCTCATCAATGTTTGTAAATGAGATCCTCTTCTTAGGCAAATCAACTTTCACACCCGTTGTGACTAGAAAGGCTCTTCCCAGAATCAATGACCTATCAGAACCATTGCTTATCTCCTCTACTTGAAAATCAGTAGGAATAAAACAATTACCCACTTTCACATTTAAATTATTAATGGTACCTTGTGGAGACTTTGTGGAAGAGTCTACGAGCTCCAAGGTCAACTTAGGAGGCTTTGTAACAAGACCCAATCTCTCAGCAATGACCTTGGACATCAGACTAAATGTAGATCCAGTATCACATAGAGAATCAGTGAACTCGACCCCTAAAATAGAACATGGTACTTCAAACTTCCCAGGGTCATCTATCTTGGACAAAATCTTCATCGGTGAAGATGCATTTCTAGCCTTGATGAACAATGCATCGATCTCCTCCATAGTTTATCTTGTGTTCTTGAAGAACATATTCATATGGTAGTGCTCCCACGCATCTTCAAAATGACGTGTTAGGAGGGATCCTTTTCACTCTTCTATGAAATCCGGCCAGAGTCTTCTCACTGATCGGTTCCCTCAGATGTTGTGGCACTATGGGGTATGACACTTTAGGACTGTATTTGCGCTCAGGAATCGCAGAAGATAGGGAATTCTTTTCTGAGATGTCATCAAATTTTGCAGCATCATCCTCACAAGCTTTTCTGTCATTCTAAGATTTGACAGCATTGCACTGTGCTCTAGGGTTCACTTCTGCTTTCCCAGGAAGAGTTCCTGCATATCTCTTAACTGCTTCAGTAGCCTGAGCCAATTGGATGTCCATCTTCTTCACATGCGCAGAGAGAGATTCAAAATTGTTATTAAGTTCATTTTACATGCCATCTACTTTCGCACTGCTGACCATCTGTCCCTCTAGAATCCGCTGCATCATGGATTCGAGTTTATTCTCCTGAGGGGCTGGCTCTTGCTGAAAATTCTTGAAACCAGAGAAGTTCCCATAAGTTTGTCCTTTATTCTGAAAACCTGGAGAAAAATTGTTCTGACACGGATTTTGCACGCTCTAAAATTTTTGAAAACCTGAACCCAAATTTTACACGAACTGTTTTCCTGTAAATTCATGCTGAAGAAAACCTGCGCCCCGATTTTGCACGGACGATTTTTCTGAAAAATTATTAGCGCCCGAATTTTGCACGAACTGTTTTCCTGCATATCCTTGTTGAAAACCACTGCTGCCTGGATTTTCCACGAAGCTTTCCTAAAAACATTCCCAGAACCCGAGTTTTGCACGAAAGTTTTCCCCTGAAAGGCTGGAGGAGGGTAGTTGCAGTCTTGAGGATTGTCAACACCAATGTTGCTTCTGTAGTTGAAAACAAGGTGATTTCTGTAGTTCTGATTGAACCCCTTGTTGTTCTGATTCCCCATGTAATTTACCTCTTCAACATTTTCAGTATCTCCTACAGCGCATATATCTGCATTGATGTCTGTGACATCTTCGCAAAAACTCACGTGCCTCTGCTGGTTCTGTTGGCTCTTCAGCAGCTGAGCCATCATCGATTTCAGCTCAGATATTTAGGCACTTTCAGAAGTTGCCCTTTTTGATCCCCTGACGTAGTCAGAACAATGATTGCTGTTACTAGATGCCAAGTTCTCGATCAACTGGTAGGCATCATCCACATACTTGGTCATGAAATCTCCATTGCTGGCTGTGTCGAGAGAGAGTTGGTACCTCTCACCTATACCTCTGTAAAAGGTATTCAATAGGCACTCTCTAGAGAAACCGTGGTGGGGGCAGTCCTTGATGTATTCCTTGAACCGTTCCCAAGCTTCAAAGAACGATTCAGTAGCTCCCTGCTGAAATTCTGAGATCTTGTCCCGCAGCTGGTTAGATGTGGACTTAGTGTAGAAGTGAGCAAGGAATGCTCCCTTGACTTCGTCCTAGGAGGTAAGAGATGCAGAGGGAAGTGATTTGTACCATCTTTGGGCTTTATCAGCCAGAGAGAAGATGAATAACTTGCACTTCAGGTAGTCTGGCGGAACACCATTGGAGCGAGTGGTGCTAGAAATTTCTTCGATCATCTCCAGATGCTCCATTGGGTGCTCAGCAGCAAGGCCATGGAACATATTCTGCTTCACCAACTGGATCACATGAGCCTTGATCTCGTAGTCTTGCCTCTCAATAGGCGCTAGTCTGATTGAACTTCTGTTCATGAAGAATGCCTCCGGTGAATCGAAATCTTCAATATTGGGTCTCCTAGCCTACTGCTGCAGGCCCTGCGGTATCAACTGCGATATTAAGCCCTGTTGGCCTAAGCGTTGCTGCTCCAGATGAGCATGATCTTGAGGAAACTGTTCTCCTCCAATCGCTTGCTGACCTTGTGGAAGATTCTGATTGTCCATCTCAACCTGTTTCTTTGTTTTCCTATTTTCGCGTTCAAGTCTTGCTAGTTCTTGGTTGTCGAAGGAGATTAGAGGTTTAGACCTTTGTCCTCTTCTTGTCATACACCTGAAACACCAAAGAAAAGCAGGAAAGATTGTGTAAGTACTAAATAAAAGCAAAAATTTTATACGAAATCCTAGATAAAGAATCTAAGGTGTTATTTGGTCCCCGACAACGGCGCCAAAAACTTGATGCTCAAAGTTTTAACCCGAATATATCACTGCAAGTGCACAACAAACGCAATAGTATAAATGTGATCGAATCCACATAGACCAGTTACACACTAAGATTCTTAGTTTTGGATCAAGCTAGAAGACACAAAGATTTTTGTTTGGGTTTTTCAGATTGCAAGTAAAATAAAAGCAAGAAAATAAATCAGCGATGTAAATCAATAGACTAAAAACGCTACGCATCAGGGTAATTTGTAGGAAACATGATTGATAAATAAGAATCAGACAGGGAAATATGAAGCAAAGTTCTTGAACTCAAATCACTGAAACAGATAAATCTCCTCCCGAAGTATTTAATCCCAATGTTTAGAACAATGAAAACTAACTCCCGTTGGATTCAAAAGAACTAAACATGCATTAAGGTCAAGTTTGATATGTTCACAAAATAGCTTAACATCAACTCCCGTTGGCTAAGGATATTT
Organism: Anastatica hierochuntica; assembly: GCA_900406275.1. NCBI lineage: Eukaryota > Viridiplantae > Streptophyta > Magnoliopsida > Brassicales > Brassicaceae > Anastatica > Anastatica hierochuntica. The sequence goes on along the minus strand of OVAN01008249.1, from coordinate 2,413 downwards.
TTCTCATCTAAGAGATTTTCAGGTTTCTAAATCAACTCCCGTTGTATCTATCAACCTAAGATCATGAATCACGTAGCTAATCTAATTCAAGCAATAAGTTCAACTTAGATGAAGAATCCTTATGATAATTTTCCCAAATCTAACAACCTAAATCATCAATTCATGAAATCATTTTGAAACCCTAAAACCTAACTCGAAAACTACTCATACATAATTGAAGAACACAAAATCATAGATAAAAAGAAAGACATATGAAATTAATAATTAAATAGAGTTCATAAATCTTCTCCAAAAGGTTCTGGAGTCTGAATTTCGTCTCCCCAAAAGCATACAAAGAAAAAGCTAAAAAGTCTATGAAAAATCTAGTCTAATAACCTAATTTTCGTCCTAAAGTATTTACATAGGTTTTGGGGTCTTTTCTGCAAAATCTGGAAATTTTTGGGCAAAAAGGGAAATTTCTGAAACTGGACAGCATGTGATTACGAAAATGACCATAACTTTTGATCACACAGTTGGGTTGTCTTCAAACCACCTTCATATGAAAGCTAACTCATGTGGCTATCTTGTATCAAAATTTCAGCTCGATCCAACGGTGGGAATCCTTTCACCTAAGGCCAAACTTCTGATTTATCAGCAAAATTCTGCATCTTCATAAGTTTATTTTTGTCCAAATTTCTCTCCAAAGAACCTTAAAACATGTAAGAACACCAAAAGACTCCAAAAAGTCTTAAAAACAAACCAAAAACACCATTAGAAGTTAGTAAAACCCGAGGTATATCAATCTCATAAGCATTAAAGATTTGAGTGAAGATGGTTTCAAGCTTAGGAGGGAGAATGTTGGCGTAAGTTTGAAACCAACACTATAAACTTGGAGTGCAAGTGACATGAAAGTAAACCGAGCAATGGTTAAGAATCTTAACCAACCGAGATTTGGGATTTGGTTAATAGTGTTTTAGTAGTTATCTAGGAATAAGTTAGGAGTTATCTACAGGAAAAGTGTTTTCCTATTCCTAGTAGGATTTTGTAGTATATATATATATATATATGTCGATTTCTTAGTCTAGGTTTTGGGTAGTTTTTGAGATAGTAATTGTTTGAGTTTTGAGCATCAATTTTCTTAAGGAAATAAAGGAGTTCATTATTTTTAGTTCTTGAGCAAAGCTTTCATTAAAGGTCTTTATCTACATGATGACTTTGCATACTCTAAAATATCCATAAAAGTCCTTGCTGCTGAGCTTTGTTGGGGTCAAAAACTGTCCCGACAAAATCGATGCCTGAAAAAGACTACGGAAACAATGTTTTCTCCTTCGGACACAGTAATCGTAAGAATATCTGGAAATTCTGAGATTCTCATCATTCAGACTATCTCTTCCCGACCTGGCTTCAAAGCTTCAGAGATAGTCAATCACGACCAATCTCCGCATAAAGTCTGTCCGTCCGCAAGCGNAACTAAAGCATCCAAGTGCCAAGGTTAGCATCGATGGCCCTCAGATAACTCTCACGAGGCCACACGATACGTCCTCCGAAACGATACGAAACCACCGAAATCGTTAAAGAACCGCGCCGCTTCTAAGAAATGTCTAAACGCCGATTGACGCCAAACCTACGAACGAGTCTTGGGACCGATTGACGACTGAACTAGAGGCCGATCTAGACGTCGATTGGAACCAAGACCGGAGGTCCGTCTTGGCGCCAAGACCAAGCTATGTCCTTGGTGCCAATTGGCGCCAAGACAAAGTATCTGTGTTGGCACCAGTTGGCGCTGAGGCGCAGATAATTTTCAGCCGTAGTCCGTTGACTGAACCACGTCCCTTTCGATCGTCATTTCCTTTGAATCGTCACTTGATCGTCTCTTGTTTCGTCTTGATTGGAGTTTCCGTCAAACCATCATGACAATAGTCACAAGGATTCGTGCTTCCTGTGGACTTCGTATCAATTGTATCAAACGACGACGGTTAACTTAAACACCGGAAGAGTCTAAATTATACGATCGGCCTTAGTGGTCCACGAAGCTGTTGCCGCTTATTCCTGCGAGAAATGGCTTTCCTCGATAAATCGTGAAAATCACTTAGCCGCGAAACGGCCCAAAAGGGCCTAAACCGCGATAACGGTCCACTTATNACCGGCCCACTTGCAATGACGGTTCACTAGGGTTTCGCGAAAATATCAAGCTTTGAGAAGATAAGGAAGGATCTCGAAAAGGTATAGGAAAATTGGGGAAAAAGGAATATTTCCACGAAAAGATATGCACGAATTGGGACGAGCAAGGAAACGAGCCAAGCCCACGAAGACCTATGTAAAGGGTGCGAAGGAAGAGATTTCGTCACCGCAAAAACACTTAGAAAACTAGGGATCTTACTTCTTTTTCGTTAGCGAGTTGCGTCTCAACTAGGTTACGAGTCTACGTTGTAGT
>OVAN01008248.1:0-18444 GCA_900406275.1 Anastatica hierochuntica | reverse complement strand
AAGGGCAATGTTTATTGGATATTCAACTACGCAAAAAGGCTATAAGTGCTATTTTCCAAAAATNTTAAGGAATAAACTTGAAGCGAAAAGCACAAGGGCAATGTTTATTGGATATTCAACTACGCAAAAAGGCTATAAGTGCTATTTTCCAAAAATGAAGAAGATGATGGTGTCAAGGGATGTACATTTCATGGAATCCAAAGGATACTTTTAAGAAAAGAATTGGGATAACTTGAAGGATATTTCAATCTCACCCTCGGATCGAGCTCACAATCTAAGAATACTACTCCAAAATCTCGGCATTGGTTGCTTGGAAGTACCTAGAAGGGAAGAACCACGTGGGGCATCACCACATGAAGAAATTCCCATTGATCATGAAGGGGGAAACCACGAAAAAAGCCATGAGGATGAGGGTACTTTCTCGGATCATGATCAAAGGGAAGTCCATCATGAGGATGAGGGTACTTTCTCGAATCATGATCAAAGGGAAGTCCATCATGAAGAAGGAACCGAAAATGAAGTTCAAGAAGAGGTTCAAGACCAAGGATCCGAGAATGAGGTTCAAGAATTTGAGGAAATACAACCATTAAGAAGAAGCCCAAGGATAAGAAGGGATCCTTCTAATTTTCGTAATTGGACAAATACGAGGGTGTATTACAAGAATGAAGTCGTTGCTCATTCGATTCAAGCTACATGTTCTTTGGCCGTATATCTTCAAGAGCATCAAGTGTTCATGGCTAACTTGGATGAACAGTTCATACCAAGGACATATGACGAAGCCAACGAGCACAAAGTATGGAGAGATGTGGTTGGAGAAGAGCATAAAGCTATGGATGCAAATGGGACATGGTTTGAATCAGAATTACCAAGAGGGAAGAAAGTCGTCTCAAGTAAATGGGTCTTCACAATCAAGTACAAGAGTGATGGAACAATTGAAAGGCATAAAGAAAGGCTAGTGGCAAGAGGATTCACTCAAGTATATGGTGAAGATTACATTGATACTTTTGCATTCATAGCAAAGCTTCACACAATCCGGGTTGTTCTCTCTATTGCCGTGAACTTGGAATGGGATCTTTGGCAAATGGATGTCAAGAATGAATTCCTTCAAGGCGAGCTAGAAGATGAGGTTTATATGCATCCTCCTTCGGGTTCAGAACACATTGTTAAACCCGAAAATGTGTTAAGATTGAAGAAAGAAATCTATGGACTCAAACAATCTCCAAGGGCGTGGTATCATAAGCTAAGTACTACGCTTAATGGAAGAGGTTTTAGAAGATCTGAGGCTGATCACACTCTCTTTACATTCCCTAATCAGAATGGAATAGTGGTAGTACTCGTCTATGTGGATGACATTATCATCACGGGAAGTGACAAGGAAGGTGTACAAGCCATAAAGGTATATCTTAAATCTATGTTTGATATTAAAGATTTGAGTGAACTAAAATACTTCCTAAGAATAGAAATATGCCGATCAAAAGATGGGCTATTTCTATCTCAAAGGAAGTACACCCTTGATATGTTGTGTGAGATAGGTAAGCTTGAAGGAAGGATAGCTAAAACTCCTCTTGAAGATGGATACAAGATTGTACGTGAGGGGAAGTTTGAGGATGAAGCATTTGAGGATGAAAAGCTCTATGAAAGAATAGTTGGAAAGCTCATCTACCTCACCATTACAAGATCGAATATATGCTTCGCCGTAAACCAAGTGAGCCAACATATGCAACAGCCGAAGATGCATCATTAGAAAATGGTGGAAAGGATCCTTAGTTACTTGAGTGGATCGTCGGAACAAGGAATATGGATGGGTTGCAACAAGATACCAAGATAGTAGGATATTGCGATGCGGATTGAGCCGGAGATAGAAATGATAGAAGATCTACTACCGGCTCTTGCACCTTCATAGGAGGAAACTTGGTTAGTTGGAAGAGTAAGAAACAAAAGGTGGTGTCATGCTCTAGTGCCGAGGCCGAGTATAGAGCTATGAGGAAGCTCACAACCGAGCTGATTTGGATCAAGAACTTACTCACGGATTTGGGTATAGAATCATCAAAACCAATCACAATGCATTGTGATAATCAAGCCGCCATACATATAGCGTCTAATTCGGTGTTCCACGAAAGAACGAAGCACATAGAGGTAGATTGTCACAAGGTTCGGCAAATGGTTGAGCAAGGAGTTATATTGCCGTGTTATACAAGGAGTGAAGACCAATTGGCGGATATCTTCACTAAGGCTACAAGCAAAAGGATATGTGAGTCCATCTTTTCTAGACTTGGACTCACTAGCATTCAGAGTTGAAGACCTCTTAGCCATGATGACTTGTACTCTTTTTCCTAAGTGTGGTTTTGTCCCAAAAGGTTTTCCCACTTAGGTTTTAATGAGGCAAGAAATCATGGTTTCAAGCTTAGCTATAGTAAGGACCTATAGTTAAGCTTGAGGGGGAGTATTAAATCATATAAGTGTGGTTTAGTATGGTTTCTACACTAATCACACTTATGTGAGTTTAATAAAATAAATGAAGTCAAAGATATAAGGAGAAAGAGGAATGAGCCGTTGGTATGGTCCTCTAATACCAAAAGAGGAAACATCACATGACTTACTTAAGGAGAGACAAGAAGGAGATGTCCCTTTCTATGCATATATGGACGTTGACAAGGAGACAAAAGAAGGACACTTACACATTAAATTACTAGTACTTGTTTTTTTTGTTCTCATATGATATTGCATCTTGTGTATTTCAAACTTATGGTTCTCTTTATAAGAAACATTACTTGTATTGTAAAAACTTATCAAGGAAAATACTAAACCTTGTTCTCTCTCTCTAGTTCGAATTCTTCTTCTCTCTTTTCTTACCATTCAAACATGTTCTTCATATTTAACACTTCTCAAGACCAAGCTTCCGCCGCTTGTACTTTACGGGTTTGAATGTTGGGTCCACGTTTAGCTTATGTGTCGTTACCCGTGGGTCGATACCTTTCATGTCGTTGGTATTCCAAGCGAAGGTTTTGACGTTTTTTGCAAGAAAGCGTACGAGCTTATCTTTGACTCGGGGAGGTAATTCTGACCCGATGCGAACGCATTTTTTGGGGTGAGCTTGATCGATGCAAACTTGCTTGGTGAGGTTCCGTGAGGGGCCTCAGATGTTTTGTTGCATCGCCTGCTGTTCCCAGATCTGTAATTTCTATTGGGGGGGATTCTTTTACGATTTGGAACCCTCCCAGGTAGCAAATTCTTGATATTTTCTGGCTACCTTGTATTTTAGCTACCCTTGTGGGAGTTGGGAATTTCACACACTGGTGATATGTCGAGGCTACTGCCCGCATTTTATGGATCCATGGTCTCCCGAGTATTGCATGAAATGGGGCTAGTTTGTCGATTACCATGAACTTAACCATATATCTTCATAACCTCTCCTGCTATCACCAGGAGTTTGATGGTTCCCAGAGAAGTGGTTGTTTCTCCGGGGAAACCCACGAGATTAGCCTTCTGACCAGAGATCTCGTAATCATCTATTTCCATGCCTTTCAAGGCATTGTAGAAGATAAGGTCGACAGAGCTCCCAGTGTCTACCATCAGCTTGGGTACCTTGTACCCAGCCACATTGAGGGTTATGACTAAGGTGTCGTTGTGAGGCCGGTCGAGTTCCAAGGTTTCGCTCTCCCATAAGGAGATCTTAGTATTGGGCTCCTGATCGGATGGTCTCGATCGGGTACGAGACTTTCGGCCCTTCGTAGGTGGCCCTTAATTGCATTCACGGACACTCGGCAAATATCTGAGCCTCCGAGAATGTAATCGACTCTGGAGTCAGAAAGCTGCCGATTCGACGCCTTTTCAAATAAGGCAGCCACCGTTCCTTCAGGTAAAGGTTTCGGAGCCTCAATACGGAGGCTCTTCCCTTCTGGAAATTTCCCGAGGATCATGTCGATCCTTTTCTTAGGAGCGGGAGGCGGCGAATTGGTTTCTTAGGAGCGGTGGCTTCCTTAGGTCTACGTCCTTTATTTCGCCGGCAGCAAATTTTGTTGGCAGCTGTCGCTGAAGGTCCCAGCATTCCTCTATGGAATGACCCGTTCTTTCGTGATAAGAACAGAACTTGTTCTCATCAAATGACTTAGTCCAGGGGGCTTTGCCTATTGATGCGACAAGTTTGTCTTGTTGTAACTCGTCAACTGCATACGAATGCTCCCCTTGGGTATGGTTGTTGCGAAAGTTACCCTTCTTAGCTTGACCCTTCGCTTCTTGAGGGTCAGCTTTCGAGTAGGTTTGAGGCTTCTTATTGATTTTATCCACTGCTGTAGTTTCTTCCTCGAGGGTAATAAACCGGGATGCTCTGTGGAGAGCATCGTCAATCATGGGCGGAGGGTTGATAGTGAGTTCTGACCAGAACTCTGAACGGTACCAGAGTCCTCTTCGGAGTGCCTCTATGGCAACCTGATCATTGATATTCGAGAGCTTGGTTCTGATCGCCCTAAATTTCTCTATGTAAACTCGAAGCGTGTCCCCAACTCCTTGTCGAATCTTCCACAGGTTTGCTTCAAAAGCATGTTTTCGAATGTGAGTCGAATACTGCTTTACAAAAGCGCTGGTTAGCTGGTCAAAGCTATCTATCGAGTTTGGCTCGAGGCCTGAGAACCATTCAAGAGTTGTGTCTGTCAGGTTTTCAGCAAAGGTTCGGCAATAACCTGCCTCGCATTCCTCGCGCGTAAAGTGAGCCTTAACGATGGCTAATCTGAAGGCTCTTAGATGAGCCTTAGGATCCGAGGTCCCGTCGAATTCTGGGATTCGAATTTTTCTTGTATCTCTTATGTAAGAGTTTGTGATTCTTTCTGTAAATGGGGTTCCTCAGGTTTCCTCTATTATGCTCTCAATTTCAGGGGCCGAGCTTGTAGCCTTATGAACTTGTGCATTCAGCTTCTGGAGAGCTGCATGCGTTCTTTCCATGTACCTTCGGATAGCATCGGGGCTATCTAAACGAAAGGTGTCCGAAACATCAATAGGTGCCTACCCAAGAGGTTGTCGCTGAACCCACTCTAGGTTTTGGTCCCAGATACCTGGTGATTCAGGTCTTTCTCGAACCCTAGGGCTACTTTGCCTAGTGTGATCGGTCAGGAGACCTGGAAAGACTGTGTTTGTAGCTCCTGATCGCTACCGAGCCTCCGAGGGAACAGACTGATTATGTTCGAAAGTTACATGGGAGGAGGCTCTTCCATTGGCTGAGATCGGAACGTGGTTGTTTGATCTAGGTATCGGAGGAAAGGGAGGCAGATTTTGCCTTAGCTCGGATACCTGCTACGAGACCTGAATAGTTCCCGAGCTCGTGCTGGCAATATTGCTTCCCATCGCCATGGTGGCTAATGGGTTAGGTGCAGGAGCAATTCCTGTGTCAGGCGTCCGAAGGAGGAGGCTCCTGCCTTTCAGGTATCGTGTGAACAGGAGAGTTCTCGAGGCGTCCTCGAGGGAAGGTTGGATCGGTGATGAGATCTCGAAAGGTCACCCCTGAGCCTCATCTCTGCGAAGGCTGAGACGAGTGAGCCAGTGACCTTGTCTCCTGTTCAACCTGTTGTTGTCGAGATGCCAATTGGTGGACCAATCGTTCATTCTCTTGGGTTTGACTTACCAATTGTAACATCATCTGTCGGATCTCGGACAGCTGATCCGAAACCTAGCTCGCAACTGAGGTCCAAGTGGATTTTGTTGGTCAGGACCTCCAAGTGTCAACGGTCTCGGAGCGAGATCATCGGATAGCCTTCGAGATGTCAACCCAGAGTTAACAGGTTTTGGTCGATCCTCCATGACAGGAGGGAATAGATCAGAGCGGCGAGGTTCCGGGAGTCTAGAACCTTCGTGAGTCGGTGAGCTATTGCTCGGCGTTAGTGGCAAGGATCCGGATTGATTCGAGCCACCGTTAGTTGGATTTATCTTCTTAGCTAGCGGAGTAAGGGATTCAATTACTTAGGTCCCCACAGTCGGCGCCAAATTGTGAGGGTTAGATCTCACAATCGATATAGATTAGGTTTAGGAGAAGTAGATTGGTGGAACAAAGTGAGAACGAATTCCGTTTGAGCTAAACAATGGATCGAATGGATATAATACTTTCTTTATTAGTAATCAACGAGAGCTTTACAAGAAGAGGAATAAGAATTGAGCAACAATCGAAGATACAAATGTTAAAATGATATTTTCGAAGGCTAAAAATGTGGCCAGCCTCTCTTTCCATGCCTCCTCCTGATTTATAGTTCTTAGCCTCCCTCGGGATTAGGTCTCGGGCACCGAGATCTCCTCCCAAGATATCTCGAGAACAGCCAACCTCCTTTGACTGGTTAAATGACGTCGTCTCGCCACAGCTAGCTCTCATTTTCTTGTAATGGGCCTGCGTATTCATCAACCCATCAGCCCATCATCTCTTTGCTTTTTGTCTTTAGTTTCCCTTTATTGGGCTTTGCGAAACCTAGATCCAACAATGAGTAAAGAAATGTATTTATATTGAATTAAGAAACGTGTGTGTTGGGCTGCCAATGTATTTCACCATTGTTTCATTTGTGTTAATAAATCCACAAACGAGAAAAAAAAGAGAGAGAGAAACTTGTGGTTTGGTGAGGCTTTGAGGATAAAAAATCAAATTTTACCATTGAAAAATACTTAGGTGAATTTGTCCAAATAAGACTTTCGACAATTTTGGCCATTTTTGGTATGTTTTACTTTTATGTAATGAAAAATAGTAATTTTAATTTTTAAAAATATGGAAATTATTCAAAACATAAGTAGGGCTACTTATGTATTTTTTTCATTAAAAATAAATAGGTAAATTATATTTTATTTAATATACTAACTAAACACAGAATACTCATCCTGGCCATCTACTTAGTTTAGAAATCGTATACTAAGTATTATACAATGATCTACCATTGATATATAACGTAAACAAAAGTTTCTCATATACTCTAAATTCGGTAGAATATGTTTGATCATATTATAGTCATATGTTGTTGGTTTATCAAGACCTAGAATATATATTCTACTAATGACTCTTTGGTCTACCTTATAGGTTATAACCTATTCTGGCTTTTACTAAATATGACGCGTTATGCGGATTAGATTTTCTATCCACTTGTTGGATCCGAAATCCACATAGAATACGGGGTGTACAATTTGCAGTGCAATGTGAACAAAAGTCGTAATTTTATTGACTATTCGAGAATATGTTTTACAAGGGTTGCTAATGAATTCCTCGGAAAAGAATCTCATCCCCATCCTTAAGCTCCTTCTCCTCCTTTTATCTCCTCTTTTTTAGTAACCGCTCCATTAATGCACATTTATGCTTCTCATTTAATGTTGATTCTTCAGTTTTGATTCAACCTTCGGTTTGAACTGCACGGGCCTCACTTCTTCTTTGCGCAGGAGGCCAGCTTCTTCTTGGTGGGCCTTGGCGGCCCATTAGCACCCCAGTTCCTCAATTGGCTCTTGGGTCGGTTTACTCTGAACCGGGTATGGTGGGTACCCCCTCCATCAATAGCCCCCCCCCCCCGGAGCTTGGTTTATGGAAGCTAGTCGGAGATCCCGTGATTAAGATCTCGTGATTAGCTTCTCTCAAGGCAAGCAGACTATGATTGGATTCGGTTCAAAATAAATCGATCCGAATTCTCTTTAATAACCCGGCAAACTGATTCGGAGATCTTTTTTAGCGTGATTTTAGAAAGATTTGGTTTGCTTCGTGGGTCCCAGACGCGTCTAATCTGCCGCCCACGTCACCATGCCTAAGAGACGTGTCATTGAAAGGTGGGACCTTTGCCTTCCCTCCTCATTACGATTCGACTTCCCCTTTAAAGAAAAAGAAAAGGTTTGCTCCGTTTTCTCTATTCTCCTTATTTGCTTGCTTTATTTCGTGATTTTTGTGCTTTCTGTTGCAATTCATCTCCTGCAATCCCTGCTCTTATGTGTTTCTTCCGCTATTCTGAAGTTCCCATGGATTCCATCGCTCCCCTAGTTCGTAAGAAACCCTTGAAGCGCACCTCTGCCTCCGCGGCCGCCTCAACCTCTGACCAGGGCCCCGTGTCTCCGTCGCTTGTGGTCAGAGACACTCAAGGGTATCCCGCTGAGAGACCCTCTCCTCCTTCTCCTCCGGTCGATCTCCCCATCTACCGCCCAGACTCTGAGGAGAAGGAGGAATTCTCCCCTTTCACTCTTTTGAATGTAGAGGGGGAAGGTGAGACTGAGGCGACTGGCCCTGCTCACGCGATTCCGGCGGTGCCACTAGCCATCGCCCCTGCTGCCTCATTCTTTAACGCTGCACCGACCACCAGCACACCTAAGTCGATTAGTTCTCTGAGAGAGAAGTGTGGGATCCCCGACTTGATGTTCATTCAACTCCCAACTCTTTCGGAGAGACCCTGGACTCCTCCTAAAGGCTTTTTCTGTCTTTACGAGTCCTACTTCCTCAAGAGCCACCTCTTCTTCCCCCTGTCGGAGCTCTTCGTCTTGTACTGGCGGCATCGTACCGTTGCCTTCTCTCATCTAACAGCGGGGACTGTCAGGACGATTCTCGGCCTAATGGTAATTGCTGCTGAGAGAGACGTGGAGCTAGGAGTTCAGCTGCTAGAGCTCCTCACCAATTTCAAGGCCTCTGCTCAATCGGGGCATTACTACGTTTCTGGCCGTCCGCAGCTAGTTATGATCCCTGAGAGCAAAAACGACCTCTAGGAGCAGGCGTACTTCTACGTCCTAGCTGATGTCAACTCACTGCCAGAGCAGTTTATCGGTTCCACCCGTCGGATGTGGAATCTGGATCATGGTAGCCGACCTATTTTGGGTCGCCTTCTGCCTATGTTTACCTATCTTTATCCTTCCTAACTGGTTTCTTCTTCTTTATCTTGCAGTTGCTCATGTGCGCAAGAAGCCTTCTCTCCCAGTAGATCTTAAGGAGGTAGTAGCGTCTCTGAAGCAAAGCCCCCAACAGAACTTTGGCCTTCTTCACTCCTGACCGTATTGCCAGAGCCGTCTCCAGGGTTGTTGCAACAAGGGCAGACAAGCCTTCACCACCTTCTCCTCCCCGAATCCAGCTACACCATTCCGAGATGGTGCGTCCTACCGTAGTCCTCCCAAACTTAGGGCAGCGAGCTGCTGAAGCTCGCCGAAAGAAGGCTGAAAAAGAAATGGTTGATGCCAAAAAGGCTGAGGAGGAGAGAGCAGCTGCCAACAAAATAGCAGCTGACGAAAAGGCTGCTGCTGACAGAAAAGCAGCTGATGAAAAGGCCGCTGCTGAGGCGTGTGTTAGGAAAGAAGAAGAAGATCGACTTTGGGCCGAGAAAGAGCAGCTTCTGAAGGAGGGCCGCTTTGATACTCAAGTCCCTGACCCTTGTGAGAGCAGGGAACGGGCCCCCACCTCCAAGAGGACTCTTGGGAAGGTAGGCCCTGCTGCTGCTCCTAGCTCGATGCCCCCTCCTCCGTCGAAAGCTCCTGTTGTTGCGCAGCCCTCAAGCCGCGAAGCTTCTCTTGTTGTGGTCAGTGATGCCGCCAAGAAGAGGAAGGAGAAAGAGGGCTCCACGAAGCCCTCCGGGAGCTCGGGCAATAAGGATCTGCAGGCTCCCGATCCCATTTCAAGAAATGTTCCCCCTCCCCTTCCAAAGGCTCTTCAAAGAGGCAGTGCACCGAGGAGGGGAGATCTTCTGGCCTAAGTAGATCGGGCGAGAGAGGTTCTTCTGACCGCCGAAGGTCTTCTGACCCGCCAAGGTCAGAACCTAGGAAGCCAAAAGACAAAGGGCTTCCCGCGAGCTCGGAGCCCGCGACCCTCTCTTCCCAGCCTCTGGATGCTGGCCAGGCTTTGAGGTTTGACCTCCCTGAGCCCTCTTCCCTTGGGCACGGAAGAGAAGCTGCTGTGAGATTTTGTGAAGGGGTCCAACTTCCTGACAGCCCAGCTCCTCCAAGGAAGTTTCAGCTGCAAACAGACTCCTACCAGGAGTTTTGTGTCCGCTATACGAAGGTAACCTCCTTGGCTCCGATTTCCTCACGTTGTATCACTTCCTCCTAACTCTCACTTTCTTGTATCTAGGGAATGGGCTTCTTCAATCGCCTCCGGCTGGAATACGAGGCGGAGCTGGCCCGTATGAAGTTGCAGTGGTACCAGGATCGCACCGCGCTTGACATTGAGAAGGGTATGCGCAACAAGGCTGTCAAACTGGCCACCGAAAGGGAATTTGAGCTGAAGGACATGACCCGTAAGGTTGTCGAGGTCGAAGTCAAGAATGAAGACCTTGAGGCATTCTGGTCCGAAGCCCTTGGGAAGCTCAAGACATCTGAGGAGCAAGCCCGGAAGAGGATGGAGGAGATGGAAACCCGCTTGGTTGAGGCTAAGACCAACGTTGACGAGATCTTCAACGAGCTCCAGGAGGCTCGCAGCGAGGCTCAAAGGGAGGAGGAATGGATGGATGCCAAGCTGGAGGCAGCGGAGAAGAAGTTCTCCGACCTGTCGTAGCACCATAACTTTGCTGCCAAAGCTCATGAGGAAACAGTCTCCCGCCTCAAGGCTCAGATCGAGAGGGCAGCTCGGAAGGCTTCCAAAAAAGCTAGGAAGGAAGTCACCGCCAAGTACAAAGCCCACTTCATGAGGGTTGAGCGAGCTCTAGAGGACGCAAAACTTGTGCAGGAGAATGCCCTCTTGCAGTCTCAAGCCAAGGCCCGAGCTGATTTTATTGACAAGATCAAGGATAGCAAGGCCAAAGGGACCAAGCCCGACCTCGACACTGAGAAGGAGGACATGACGGCGGCCCTTGAGGGCTTTGCCGACGAGCTCAATGAGATGGACATCATTGAGCTCAACCTTGCTGAAGACCTCCGGGTTTCCCCGGTGTCGGACAGCTTTGAAGGGTCTTCTTTGGCGGCCCTCGTTGCTCCCACTCCTGCTCTTGCTGAGGTTGAGGTCTCCTCCGTAGCTGCTGATCCCTCCGAGTTGACCACGACTCTTGCTGCTCCAGCCTTAGCACCTCCTGTGGAGACTCCTGCTGTTGACGACTCCCTGCCAGCTCCTTCAACCCTCCAGATTGACCAGTTTGGGTCCAATGTCGCTGCCATCTCCCCTAGCGCTGCCTCCGAGCTCGCCAAGGACCAGGAAGAGACCCAAGGATAGGCCTCATGTGGCCTTGATATCTCCTTTTGTAGTTTGTTTTGAATCTTCATTTGCTTTTTGTTGATGTTTCTGCTTCCTTCCTTTTGTTTTTTGAACTTATTGGTGCGTGGGAGGGCTTTTATCCAACATTTTAGAATTTAAATTCTATGACTTGCTTCACTTGTCTTTTATTTATCCTCAACCCATCTAGCTCTCTCTTGCGGATTAGTCAGCAGGTCATAGCCTGGAGCAGTTGACACTTGGTTCTAGCTTTTACAACAAACTCTCTGGAGAGTAAGCACCTTGCCTAAGTACCAAGAGCTCTACCTAAAGCCACTTTAGTTTGAAGCTTATCAGCTCCAGCACACGAAAGCATCTTGTTGATACTCAAGTTGAAACACTCGAAAGCATCTTGTTGATGCTCAAGTTAAAGCACACGAAAGCATCTTGTTGATGCTCAAGTGCTCAAGCCTCTGTTTTGTTGTTTTTTACCTTTGGCCTTTTGCTCGTATTCTGATGAAAAAAGGAGAGTGTGAACAAAAGGAGAATGTCACTTTTAACTATAAGTTTAATGACTTGCAAAACGCGAGAGCCCTCTTATTGAGTTTACTCTTATCATTAGCAGCGAACATAGGTGCGAGGAATGTCCCCGGCTTACCCTATTTCAGGACTTGGTGTCTGGGCGCAGCGCGGTGCTGGCTTACCCCATGCCACACTCAAGATTCCTTCCTTAAGTAAAAGGAGATTTTGGTTTTGAGTGTTCTGCAGACGTGGTCCGGCTTTCCTATGAGGGTATGCTTAAGTCATACCAGACTGTGGGGAGCCATGCAAAGGCTGCCTTTCCACATTCATGGTGTCGTTTCACCTAGGCACTTATGAGAAGCGCGCTGCTAACTCGGAGATCGAGGGACCTGGCCAGGGTGCCAACACAACCGAGCTTCGTAAGATGGAGGATTTGAGCATGAATTAGTCAAAAGAATGTTTTTTATTATAACAACTATACCCACAACGGGTTGCCTACGTATCCCGGAGGGATCAAACCTTTCCGTAGTTCAATTACATTGAGGCCCAGGGGACCTGGTTTTTTTTTTTTCCTAACAGGAAGCAGATACGAAATTTAGCAGTAGTACTTCTTCAGGTTCACCGAGCTCCACGGACGAGGTTCCGGCGTGTCGTCCATGCAGAGAAGTTCATAAATCCCTGGGAGCAGTGCTTTGGCGATGCTGTAAGGGCCTTCCCAACTCGCTCCGAGCTTGCCAGCCTGATACTCGGATGTGTTCTGGACCACACGCTGGAGGACCAAGTCGCCTACTTGGAAAGCGCGTGGACTAACATGCTTGTTGTAGTACTTGGCAACCTGGTTTTGGTAGGCTTGAAGGCGAACGAAGGCGAGCTCCCGCTGCTCTTCAATCGTGTCTAAGTTCATTCTTAATAGCTCGTCGTTGGTGGGTACATCCTCGGGGAGTATCTGACGGCGGAGTGTTGGCACTCGTACCTCGGCAGGTATCATTGCTTCAACGCCATACACGAGGGAGTAAGGTGATTGCTGCGTGCCACATCGCGGCGTGGTTCGGTGTGACCAGAGTACGCCATCCAGCTCGAAGGCCCAGCTTTCCTTCTTGGTTTTCTACCGTTTCTTAAGGCCCTCAACAATACACTTGTTTGTTGCTTCGGCTTGCCCGTTACCTTGGGGATTGTGGGGGCGTTGAATACTGGATTGTGATTTTGTAGACCGAGCAAAAATGCTCAAAATCTCTGGAGATGAACTGCGAGCCGTTATCCGTAACGATTGCATGCGGGATACCATGACGGCATAAGATGTTTTTCCACAAGAACTCGATGACTTGTTTGTCCTTAATATTGGCGAAGGCTTCCGCCTCGACCCACTTAGAGAAATAATCGGTAAGAACGAGCAGGTCCGATTTATGCAGCGGGCCAACGATATCCATTGCCCAGCACATGAAAGGGTACGGTGTCATGACTGACTTCATTAGCTCGGTTGGCTGATGAATGATGGGGGCATGTCTCTGGCACCGTTCACATTTCTTTGCATATGCCAGACAATCTCGTTCCATGGTGGGCCAGTAGTAGCCTTGTTTGCGTATCTTTTGTGCTAGCGACCTGCCGCCGGCATGGTTCCCATTAACTCCCGAGTGGACCTCTTTGATTATTTGCTTGACCTCGTCTCCATGCACGCAGTACATGTATACGCCCGTGTCACTCCTTCGGAAGATCTTGTCTTCAAATAGAGTGTAGCGCGTGCTCCGCTGCTTCAGTTTCCGAGCTTGCCATTTGTTGGTTGGGACGTCACCGTCAGCGATGTAACTTCGTATCTTGTTTCTCCAGTCTTCCCCCTCTCCAATACCTTCGAGGGCGACGACGCCGGGGTCCTCGCCGAGGTTGGCCTCGTGGAGTGCCAAGGCATGTTGCGGGTCTGGTTAGTCGTCACGGGTATCTGAGCTCGGGGCGGCAAGAATCTCGCTAATGCTTGACTTGGTCAAGGTTTCCACCGGAATTGTACGGCTAAGATTGTCGACAGAGGCGGAGGCCAGCACGGCTAGTGCGTCGGCGGCGGAGTTTTCCTTGCGTGGCACCTTGGTCAGAGAGAATTCATCAAACGCGGCGGCTTCCCTTTGCACCATCTTCAGGTATGCGGTCATGCGATCGTCCCGAGCTTCGTATTCCCCGTTGAACTGATTTGTGACGAGCTGGGAGTCGCAGAATACGCCGATCCTCTTTGCTTTGACTGCCTTTGCGAGGCAAACCCCAACAAGCAGCGCTTCATATTCCGCCTCGTTGTACCCCAATGCCAGACCCCCTAGTGGAGGAAGAACCGTCCACGTGTAAAGTCAAGGTCCCCTGGTCCTCTGCTTCAAAGCTCGGTTCGGGGGTTATCTCAATTATGAAATCCGCCAAGACTTGTGACTTCAGCGTCATTCTGGGCTTATACTCGATGTCGTATTCAATAAGTTCGATTGCCCACCTGGCTAGGCGTCCTGACTGTGTTGGACTGTGCAGTATGCTGCGGAGCGGATGGTTGGATAATACGGCTACGGAATGAGACTGGAAGTACGGGCGAAGCTTCCGCGCCGATGTGACCACAACGAGCGCCAGTTTTTCAGTAACCATATATCTAGTCTCGGCATCCGCTAGAGACTTGCTGATATAAAAAATGGGCTTCTGCTCGTTGCTTTCTTCCCGTACTAAGACTCCACTGACCGCCGCGCTAGACACCGCTATCTAGAGATATAACACTTCGCCGGTTTCCGGCTTGGACAGTATTGGAGGCGTCGTCAGGTATATCTTCAATTGGGAGAATGCTTCTTCGCATGAATCGTCCCACTCAAATTTCTTGTTGGAGCGAAGCTTCTGGTAGAACGGGAGACACTTGTCGGTTGATCGGGAAATGAACTTGCTCAAGGCTGCTATTCGTCATGTGAGCCGTTGTACCTCCTGCATTAAGGTTGGTGACTTCATGTTCATGATAGCGGAGAGCTGCTTGGGGTTGGCTTCGATCCCACGCTGGGTCACTAGGTACCCCAAGAATTCTCCGGAGGTGACAGCGAATGTGCATTTTGTCGGGTTCAACTTCATGCCATATTTGTTCAAGAATGAGAAAAATTCTCGTAAATGGCCGACGTGATCATCCCCGCGCAATGACTTCACCAGAATGTCGTCAATGTACACCTCCATTGTCTTGCCAAGTTGGTCGGAAACATCTTGTTCACCAACCTTTGATATGTTATTCCGACATTTTTGAGGCCGAATGGCATCACCTTGTAGAAGTACAGGCCTCAGTCGGTTACAAAGACCGTCTTTTCTCTATCGTCAGGGTGCATAAGTATCTGATTATACCCGGAGAAGGCATCAAGGAATGACAGCAGCTGGTTTCCAACTGTGGCTTCCACCAACCGATCGATGTGTGGGAGAGGGAAGTTGTCCTTTGGGCACGCCTTGTTGAGGTCGATGAAGTCCACACATACCCGCCATTTGCCATTTTTCTTCTTGACAACCACCGGGTTGGCTAACCAGTCTGGGTACTTAACTTCGATGATTGAGCCGGCTTTGAGCAGTCGTTCGACCTCCGCGTTGACCGCTTCTACTCTTTTTGTCCCGAGCTTCCTCCTCTTTTAGCGTACTGGCTTATAGGTCGGACCGACGTTGAGCTCGTGGAATGTGACGTCCAAGCCTATCCCCGGCATGTCGTCTATTGTCCAGGCAAAAGTGTGTTTGTTTTCCTTAAGGAACACCACAAACTCCTTGAAAATTTATTTCTCAAGATTCGCCCCGATTCCCACGCAGTGGTCGGGGTTGTCGGGGTCAATACACACCTGCCTGATTTTACTAAGCTCAGGACTAGACGGTTCGGCTTGATATGTTGCCTCCGAACTTAATTCTGGAGCTAAAATTTGGAATTGTACTGCTCTTGGGACCTGCGTAGTTTGTTTTTGTTAACATAACACTATCTTGTCGTCCGCTGACTCCCATGGACAGTTACCACCCCGTGATCGGTAGGAAACTTTAAGCATTGGTGGTAGGTAGACGAGATTGCTCGCATTGAATGTATCCAAGGAGTTCCTAATATTACGTTGTAGATGTTTAGGGCCTCTACCACCGTAAATTTGGTCTCCATCTTGACACCGCCAATGAAAGTGTTGAGCTTGATCGTCCCCATCGACATTGTGGTAGATACCGTTGAATGTGGTTAGTGGTTGCTTTGATTTCTTATGCGCTCCTCTGGGATCTCCATTTTGTCGAGTGTCTCCTTGTAGAGGACATTTACCGAGTTGCCTGAATNACACCGCCAATGAAAGTGTTGAGCTTGATCGTCCCCATCGACATTGTGGTAGATACCGTTGAATGTGGTTAGTGGTTGCTTTGATTTCTTATGCGCTCCTCTGGGATCTCCATTTTGTCGAGTGTCTCCTTGTAGAGGACATTTACCGAGTTGCCTGAATCAATTAGAGCTCGAGCTATCTCGCAGTCCTCAATCATGAGTTCAAGTACTAAGGCGTCGTTATGAGGGCGCGCGACGCTCCTAGTTGTCCATTCTGAGAATTCTATGACGGTATCCTCCCTGATTGCTGCCTGGACGTCATCGGTCATTGAGTTCGCTTGCCTGCTGTAACTCTTTATTGACCGGACTGTATCGTTGAAGAAAGGACTTGGACCCATTATCATATTGATTCGCTTCCGAGCTGTAGGAGGCTCTGTCTTCTCCATCTGCCTTGCCTCTCGATCTCGTTTTGGTGGTTCCATGTCATTATGAGGTCGTACCCCCTCATGATCATCATTCTTTTTAGCTAGTTCTTCCGCCTTGTACTTGTTAAACAAATACTGCTTGAATCCGTAGCATTCTTGCGTTGTGTGGCCCGAGGTATTGTGGAATTCGCAGAATTTCTCCGAGGTCCTGGCCCCGTCGCCGCGCGTCCAGGTGTTAGACCTGGACTTGTAATTGGAGTTGGATCCCGAGCTCCGATCTGAGCTTTATGGGTTAGATATCTGAAACGACCTATGCTTGGAGTTGCTCCTCTCAGATCGGTGTTCGCTGGAAGATCGTTTGTTTTTTTTTTCCTCCCTAGGTTTCTCTTTGGTCGTTGTCTTTGTTGTAGAAGCATGCTTTTCCGTGTACGCCTTCTTTTCGTCTTCTATTTCCACAAACCTTGAAGCTCGGTGGAGAGCGTCCTCCAGGGAGGTAGATCGGTTAAGCAAGAGGTCCTCCCGAAGGCGGGAATTGTACCAGAGAGCATTCCGTAAGGCTGCGATGCTCGCTTTGTCACTGACGACCACGTTGGAAATGACTGCTTTGAACATTGATAAAAACGATCGTAAGGACTCGTCTTTTTTTGAGTCATCCACTAGAGATCGGCATCCGAAGCTCCTTTCTCGATGAACATAGAGTAGTGCTTGATAAAAGCTGTGGATAGCTCGTTGAAGCTGTCGATGGAGTTCGCCTTTAAGCGGGAAAACCAGTTTAGAGCTGCTCCGGAAAGGTTCTCGACGAACAGCTGGCAGTATCCGACGTCCTTGTCGGTTTCATTGAATTTGGTCCGTCCCATCGCGATGCAAAATGTTGTCATGTGAGCTCGGGGGTCTGTTTTACCCTCGTAGGGTGCAATCTTGAGCTTGATGCTAGGAATGGTCGCGCCTACGATTCGGCTTGTGAAGGGCGTCCGTTGAGTTTCCTCAATGACTCATTGAACCTCCGGTGCCGAGCTGGTTGCCTTGTGGATCTGGGACTGCATCGTCCGGAGCTCGGCAGTTGCCTGGGCGAGGATATGCTTTAGCACTTGCAGCTCGGTGTCTGCATGAGCTGACACCCCTCCCAAAGCCGAGTCTTGTTATCCCAGATCCCGATCTCCGCCCGACCTTTGGTCGGTGTGAGTCGCACCATTCTCAGGTCGGGTCCCCAAAGCCCGGAGTTCACGTGGTGAGGTCGGGACCAAAGAATTTATCCTTGCGAGCTGGGCAGCTTGGGCCTGCGCTAGCTCCTCTAACCGTTGTCTCGACCTCCGGTCTTGCTCTTCTTGTCTGGTGGTCCTTTCCACCAGCAGGGCAAAGATGCCATGCATGTTCTCCGGGACCTGGTCCAATGCCGCCTGGGCGTCGAACGCCGGGGTGGTCTGTTCTTGTTCCTGAATCTCGGCGGCCCGGTTGACGTTGTCGCCATCGTGAATCCTTGGGAGAGTTGGGCTTGTTCTTCCATCAGTTTTGTTGTCGCCAGACATGATTTCCTGCAAACAAAAAGGAGAAAAGGAATAGACAAAAACAAAATGTACACTGACTTACGTGGAACACTGATGTAGCGAAGCGGAATTCCCCCTCTCTCTAGCGCCAATTGTTGGATCTGAAATTCAAACAGAATACAGATTGTACAATTTGCAAGCAATGTGAACAAAAATCGTAATTTTATTGATTATTCGAGAATATGTTTTACAAGGGTTGCTAATGAATTCTTCGGAAAAGAATCCTGTCCCCATCCTTAAGCTCCTTCTCCTCCTTTTATCCCCTCTTTTTTAGTAACCGCTCCATTAATGCACATTTATCCTTCTCATTTAATGTTGATTCTTCAGTTTTGATTCAACCTTCGGTTTGAACTGCACGGACCTCACTTCTTCTTTGCGCAGGAGACCATCTTCTTCTTGGTGGGCCTTGGCGGCCCATTAGCACCCCAGTTCCTCAATTGGTTCTTGGGTCGGTTTACTCTGAACCGGATATGGTGGGTACCACCTCCATCACCACTAAACATTGTTTTACCTTATTTAAAAAACATATTCTACCTAGATCACCAAAAAAAAAGAAAGAGAAATTCCCTTAGATAGCACACTTTTGTGTTTTTTTGCCACATG
>OVAN01008247.1:0-18446 GCA_900406275.1 Anastatica hierochuntica | reverse complement strand
TAAATGTAAAATTTCTTTTCCTTTTAAGTGTATTTCTATAAATTAATCTAATATAAACACAAAACATAATCGTGTCTAAAACCATATTAAACGTGATCCTGCCAAGTACACCTATGCACTATATTTATTTTTCATAAACATAATCGTCTCTAAAACATACTATGTTATTCCAATTTATTTTTATTAAACATTATAGTTCTTTTTGTTATAGTAACTGAAATTATTTTAAAAGATAAAAGATTAATTTACAGAAATACACTTAAAAGGAAAAGAAATTTTACATTTACACCTGTCTTTTAATGGTTCTCAAATATACACCTCAAATATTAGGGTTTAGGGTTTAAGGTTTAATGATTAGGGTTTAGGTTTTAGCTATCAGGGTTTAAAGTTTAGGAATTATGGTTTAGGGTTTAGAATTTAACGTTTAGGGTTTCATTTAGTCTAGGGGTATAATGGTCTTTTTCATTAAAAAAGGAGGTGTAAAAATAAAATTTTTTCAAGCAGGGGTATTTTTGAAAAACAGACAATACAAATGTGTATTTTTGTAAGTCTCCCAAGATAAAATATGATTCTATGAGAGGTTAATTTAGACTAATATTTTTATAATAAAAATATATTATTTAGTCATCACATATTAAACACCTTCGCTAACACTGAAAATGTTTGATCTCAACTATAAATTTACAAATGTAAGTTAATAATTTTAAAGATTTTTAAAATTTAACCTATCATTAAATATTAATGAAATATGACTCAAATCCTAGTAAAAGTTGATTTAATCATTCCTTTTCTTTTTTACCTCTATCATCTTTATTAGATTGAACTATCTTTTTTTTGTTATTTTTGCAACATTTTTTTGGTATATATAAGGGTAAAACATGGTAAATAATCTACATGGTCGGCTAAAATTATCAACAAACTCTTAAGAAAAGAAATATGTACATACTAATGATTTAAATCACTAAATAAGTTAACATCCTTTTGATAAATATGTATTGACATTTGATATTTTTATATTTCCCAGTATATAAGAAAACTAATCTATGTTTTAAAATTATAGAATAGTATCAAGTATAGAGAGGACGACATGTAATAATGTTATAGGATAAAAACAAAAAATTTAAAATATGACTGCGATTTTACCATATGCTGAGCTGGAGATTTGCAAACAAGAGAGCGCTTTTCTATTTCAAGTTTTCAAATTTAATGACGAAAGATAAACCTTAAATCCAACCTCACGTCGTTTTCGAGTTGAAAATATAAACACCTTGTCGTCTATTTCGAAGATTGCACCAGAACGATACCGTTTTTAATGTTTCCCCTCGACAAGCGCCAAATCAGTTATAAAATCTCTCTAGGAATCTCCATCTCTATCTCTGTCTTTCTCTCTCTCAATTTCAAATTTCAGAAACCAGTCTCTCTTTCTCTCTCTCTTCTCAGAAATGGAGATTTCGTCGGCGATCTCGATCGTTACTTGTTTGAAAGAGCATCAGAAGATCTATAAGGAATGGTTTAACATCGCCGATTTAGGTTTAGTGTTCTTCATCATCTTCCATTTTTCCGTTTTTTTGTTTTCAGATTGATTTACTAAACAGTGTAATTACTCCATTCTGATTTTGTTTTTGGTTTCTTTGCAAAAAAAACTCAGACGGAGACGGTCGTGTTTCCGGGAACGATGCTACAAAGTTCTTCGCGATGTCAAAGCTTTCTCGTCAGGAACTCAAACAGGTTTATATATTCATTACGATTCAGACGATTTCGTATATTTTAGTTTCAGATGATTCATTGATGTTACGAAATCCATAGAACTTGTAAAAAAACGTATGAGAATATGAAGTGGATTTGAAGTGTAGGGCTGATTCGAATTAGTTGCAATTTGGTTAAAAGGTTTGGGCGATTGCGGATTCAAAGCGGCAGGGTTTTCTCGGTTTGGCGGAGTTCATCACTGCGATGAAGGTGTCAAACTAACGATTCAATTTGAAATTTTCTGTTGAGTCTTTGCTTATTTGACTGTTTTGTTTGTTTACTTAGCTTGTCTCATTGGCCCAAGAGGGGCATGAAATTACTTCAGACCTTCTTAAAGGTTCAGGTAAGTGAACAACATTGGATGAATATTTATAATTTTACAATCTTAAATCCAGATTTTCTCATGTAACAATGATCTGTTCTTACTTCTTAGTTATATGAATTGGCTAATCTACATCCTTTGTTATGGTAGTTGACATGAAGAGTGTGGAACTCCCAGTGTTGGAAGGACTTGAAAATGTGGTATCTGTAAGGCTCTTTTCTTATCTTTTTTTTGTTTTTGAATCTCTTACATGATTAGCTTTGTGTAGTCTAAACCATTATCTTATTCCAGAAGCAGAAAGCATCAAAACCATACGCGGATGTTGAAGATAATGGTTAGAATAGCATGACTACTTTTTTCTTCATGATGGTGTTTTCATTGTGTGAAAATTGTTTATTTGGCTAAACTTGCAGTAGTTAATACCCAGCCACAAGTCAAGGCAAAAGGTCCTTGGTTCAAATCAAAATCTATTGTAAAGGTTTGATACTTTTTTGCCTTATCGCTGCAAATGTTTTTCGGATATGGTATAGTTTGATGTAATGAGTTTTATTTTTTGTCAATGTCCAGCCACAAGTAAATGTTGTTACAATTGTTGATGGCTTGAAACGTTTGTACACTGAAAAGCTGAAGCCTTTGGAAATCACATATCGTTTCAATGATTTTGCATCATCAGAATTGGTGAGTGAATACATGTGATCCTTACCGTTTCAGAACAGTTATGGTTTTTGTTCATTTCAGTTAAGACTTAGTTTGTTCTCTTGATATTTTTTTTTATTTGTTCATATGCAGACTAACAGTGACTTTGATGCCAAACCGATGGTAATGCTCTTGGGACAATATTCAACCGGTAAAACAACATTTATAAAACACTTGCTCGGATGTGACTATCCAGGTAACTTGCTCTGTCTCCTTATCTCCTAGTAACACAAAGAATCTTCAACTATGTATTTGGTTTCAACATTGTTTCCTTGTTATCAGGAGCTCACATTGGTCCAGAGCCAACAACAGATAGGTTTGTGGTTGCAATGGTACGTGTCGATGTTTCTTGATTGGATTGCAGTTAAATGCTTGGTAGTTACCTATTGTAACCATTCAAGTTAAATCTTATGAATCCATGTTCTTATAGAGTGGACCAGATGCGCGAACAGTTCCTGGAAATACAATGGCTGTTCAAGCAGACATGCCATTTAAAGGGCTAACAAGTTTTGGAGGTGCTTTTCTATCAAAGTTTGAATGTTCTCAGATGCCGCATCCAGTGAGTAATTATGCATCACCTTTCTCTCTTTTCGATTTTTCCTTCTGGCGGTTTTTATGATCCTTGTTTTCATTCTTGTGTTATAGGTATTGGACCAAATTACACTTGTAGATACACCAGGAGTTCTTTCAGGAGAGAAACAAAGGATGCAGAGAAGCTATGACTTCACTGGAGTCATCTCATGGTTTGCATCTAAATGTGATATGATTCTCCTTCTATTTGATCCCCACAAGCTGGACATCAACGACGAATTCAAACGAGTTATTACATCTCTGCGTGGTAATGAAGACAAGATACGCGTTGTCTTAAACAAAGCTGACCAAGTGGATACACAACAAGTAAGATATCTGATTTCCTTTCCCCAGTCATCTTGTTACATTTTTCATAAGCTTGTTTTTTCACTTGTTGTTTAGCTGATCCAAAACTTTGTTTATAAATAGTTGATGAGAGTGTATGGAGCATTGATGTGGTCGCTTGGTAAAGTCCTGAATACACCAGAGGTTGTACGTGTTTATATCGGGTATGCCTCTCTGAATATACATAAAAAACTACAACTTAAGCTTTATAATTTCAGTTGGTGATCCAATGGATTGTTTTGTCTTTCATTTGTGCAGGTCCTTTAATGACAAACCGATAAACGAAAATGCGGTTGGACCTATCGGAAAAGAATTGTTTGAGAAAGAGCAAAATGATCTTCTTGGAGACTTGATGGACATACCTAAAAAAGCATGTGATAGAAAGGTATGGTTTTGATTGAGGAAATCTCTAATTCAAGATTTTGAAAAACTGGTGGCCATTTGTTGTTTTAACTTGGTTTTGAATTGCAGATAAATGAGTTTGTGAAACGAGCTCGAGCAGCGAAGATCAATGCATACATAATGAACCACCTTAAGAAAGAAATGCCATCAATGATGGGAAAATCTAAAGCTCAACAACGTCTCATGGACAATCTCCAAGAAGAATTTGGAAAGGTTAGTAACTTTTTCAGTGATTGTTTCACATATGGTACTTTGAGTAATTGTTTCAGATTATGGAGGTTTAATTAAAAAATTTTGACAAAAAAAAAAAAACAGGTGCAGAGAGAGTTTCATCTTCCTGCTGGAGATTTTCCAAGTGTGGAGCATTTTAGAGAAGTATTGGGAGGTCATAACATTGACAAGTTTGAGAAATTGAAGCCTAAAATGATTCAAGCAGTGGATGATATGCTTGGATATGATATTCCAGATCTCTTGAAGAAATTCAGAAATCCCTATGAATAAATATTTTTAGGTGCTTATATATGAATTTGGACATATCTATGTAGCCTATGATAACTATTTGGATTTTATGTTTTGTGTTATGCTGAATTCAAGTATATTGATTTTTATCTTGATTTTTGGCTTCCTCATTATATGTGAAATTTTGGAGCTAAACTCTTTCGTTTTTAAAAAAAATTGTCTCCGCATGTTAGAATAGAAACGTAAATTGTAACAAATCCACTTCCAAACTATTCTTGAACTCTAAAGTACAACGTTAATCAGTATTTTAGATGGATCGTGCCTATCATTTGGATCAACCTGTTTAATAAGATATTTCATTTCTCATTTCCCTATCAAAATATACATTCATATGTTTAGAGACACATGTCATTTTCGTTTGTTCATGCATATGCATCATTTAGATGATTCATCCTTATGGTTTTGAATATTTTGACTGAATTTTTAAAGCTTATTTAGATGATCGAATTATTTGAATGAACAAACGAGCATGACCACATTTGAAACTTTAAACTCTCCTAGTGGCTGACAAAAAAAAATTACTAGTGAACAATCGAAAGTGTGTGAGAGTTTGAATTAAAAAGATTGAACTCTTATGAACAATACTCTTATCTAAAATCTTTTTGTTCACTTCAAATAATAAAATGTTAATATTTATTTGATTTACTGTATATCTTAATTAATTGTTATAATAAAGGAAAGATTATTTATTATTGATGGTAAAAGTTGATTTCCCCCATGTTTCCCAATCAAAAAGAGAAGATTATCTTGTTTTTCTTTTTTTACGTGAAAACTTTTATTTACATTTAAAAGGAAGAAGATTACACCAAAATAGATTTCAAAAATTGAAAAAACAATTATGGCATAAAATAAAAACTAGAGGTGTAAGTTGATAATTGTCTCTTTGACCACCACAACAACAATAATAAGCTTTACAAAAATGTTAGAGCAATCTAACTAGGGAGTTTTTCCTATAAGTTTCTTAGCAAAATATTACTAAAAAAAGGAGTCTCTCCATAAGAGACTAGAGTTGTAATTGGGAATAGCTATCGCTCCACAACAACTTTTTTGTCTACAACTATGTTACAGTTCCAATCATGCTCTCGCTGTAGTTTAAGTAACGCAACTTCTTTTTTATTTTTCGTTAATTTAGGTGTTTTCCAAAGACAAGAAAATCAAAATTCATAAGCTAGTAAAAAATTGTGAAATAGCAAGTTTTTTCTAAAATGATTGTTTAATATATATTTTATTTAATGATATGGAACATTAAATTATTTATGTAAAACAAGTAATATTATTTATTTCTTTATTTATTTATATTAATTTATTTTATTGTAAATAATATAAATATCAATCTACAACATTCAAATAATATTTTTACCAATAGCGCTTTCAATTTTAAAATGTCAAAGCTAAAATCTTACAGCTACAACAAAAAAATCTACAGCCAACATTCTACAGCAAAACTTTTAAAGTTACAGCCTTAACCAATCATGCCTTTAGTCTCTCAAATGAAAGATTTCCCTTTATAGGTGTACTCTTTTGATTGGCTTACAAAACTAAATTATATAAAAATAATAATATAGTAATGTTGAGAGACTCTTAGTGAGAGACTAGTGGTCCAGACGCGGTCTTGAAATTATTAAATATTCAAAGGTAGGGCTGGGTAAAATAATAGACCTGAAGAACCAAATCAGAATCGACCCGAAAAACCAGTTCAGTTTGGTTCGGGTCCTCCAAGATACCCGATTGGTTCTACGTAATGAGTAACTTCGGGTATCGGTTCGGTTCGAGTATTACCCGATACCCGAACCTATACCGAAATAACCGAAAGATTATAAATATATATGCATATATTATGTGTAAGTGTTTACCTTTGTTTACCTGTTCACCTCCCCAACAAAACAATTTTCCCTCTATAAAATTAAAATCCCTAAACCTAAACTTCAATCTAGAACCTCAACAATTCGTGTGCTCATTCTCTCCTCCTTCTGAGAATCTATCCTTTGTCGATTTTCTTGATTAATGATATCGATATATAAATCTCTAAACCAAAATCTTTGTCTTTATAATCTCTATCACTTATGTTTGAGTCGGAGATCCATGATTGTTCTTCGTTTAATTTTCGTGTTGTCGAACATATGTGTTAAATTGTTAAGTGTTAACCTTGTTTCTATATTTATTAGCAAGAAATTGTCGTTTGTCAATTTGTCTGAAATCCATGACTAATCAGGTAGGTAGTGTTGCTTTCTTCTATGTCTTTGGTTAGTGTTTTAGCTTTCGATGGATTGATACTCTTTTGTTGTAACGATCTTAATTGGTTTTTTACGTTGTATCATGTTTCTTATGGCTTCTACTTTTTAATGATAATTTCAATCTTTTAAAATTGTAAAAGACAAGAGGCTTGTCTTTGTCTCAACTCAACCTTCTCTCTGTATCATAATGATAAATGACATGAAATCTAAGTAAAAGAACAAAGCTTGATGATGTATGTTTTTGGCTATGGATACTTAATACTTTTTTATTAGGATCATTTGATTGTTGTCTCTATCTTTCTTTGATTTCTGCATTTGTTTTGTCTATTTCTATGTATGTTTTTGGCTATGGATACTTAATACTTTTTGATTATAATCATTTGATTGTTGTCTTTGTCTTTCAATCTTTATCTCATTATCTCTTTTACGTTTCATGTCTTCCTTCTCATATGGATTCAAATAACATGCAAATGGAGAAAGAGGCATACATAGAACCTAAAGCTCATCAGGAAGGGGTTACGACTCCTCAACCCGGTAAAAGGAAAGATAACACAGATGTAGATGGAGCTACTTCTCAACCACCAAAAGCAAATAAGCTTCTCAACACAAGGTCTAATGTGTGGGACCATTTCACAAGGGCAAAAGAGAGTCGAGACAAATGCAGGTGTAACCACTGTAAGAAGCTTTTTGCTTATCCAACAACATCAGGAACCTCAAATTTTCAGAAGCATCTAACATCTTGCAAGTAGCATTTGGCATGGCTAGAAGGGTAGAAGCAGCCTATTATTAACGGGCATGGTCATCTACAAAATGCTACAGTGTCTGAGGAAGTCTTCCGAGATGCTACAAATGAGTTGTTGGTTGTAGGAGAACTGCCACTATCCTTTGTGGAATGCATAGCTTGGAGAAACTTCTGCTCCAAAGTGAACCTCTATAAACCACACTCAATAAGAACAGCAACCAGGGACATAGTCGAGATTACATGAAAAGGAAAGCATCTTTCAAAGAGTGGTTTAAGGCCAACAAACAGAGAGTCTCTCTTACTACAAACATATGGGTTTCTCCTACTACAAGTAAGTAGATTCATTATGTTCTGCTTTCATTCTTTTAATATAGTTAACTGGTTCTGCTTTTAACTTTTACTTGTTCATTGTAGGTTCCAGCTATATGGTGATCGCAATGCATTTCATTGATGAAAATTGGAAGTTAAAGAAGTTGATCATTGGGTTCAGATATATCACAAATCACAAAGTTCATACAATATCTAATGTCCTTCTAGAGTGTTTAAATGATTGGGGTATAGAGAAGATATTCTGCATTACAATAGATAATGACACAACTAATTCATCAGCACTTAGGAAGTTTAAGCAAAGTTTTTCATTAGTGTCTAAGGAATCATTTGTGTTAGATGGAGAATTCATGCATGTGAAGTGTTGTGCTCATATCATAAATTTGATTGTCGAAGATGGATTAACTCATATAGATAGTAGTGTTGCTGCTGTACATAATGTTGTGTCATACGTGAGATCATCTACAAATAGATTAAAGTCCTTTGAGTTAAGGGTTGATTCAAGAAATATGTCTAGAGGAAGTTCACCACTAGATGTGAAAACAAGGTGGAACTCAACTTTTTTGATGTTAAATAGGGCTCTTAAGTTCAGGGTAGCATTTGATAAGATGGAGGCAGAAGATAGATTGTTCAATGATCACTTCTTAGAGATTGATGATGGAGAAAAAAAGGTTGGACCCCCTTCTACAAGTGACTAGAAATGGATTGAAAGGTTAGTAAGGTTCTTGATCATCTTCTACAATTCTACACTGGTTGTGTGAGCCTCCAATTCTATTAGTGCATATGAGGTTTATGGTGAGATAGTTACCATAGAGAAGAATCTTATAGCTTTGTGTAATACTTTAGACTCAAAGTTAAAGTCAAAGGCAGAAGAGATGTTAAAAAAGTTTGATAAGTATTGGGATGGAATGAAGAAAATCAACAAAATTTTAATTGTAGCTTCAGTCTTTGATCCTAGAAAAAGATGAAGTTTGCTAAGATGTGTTTTGATAAACTCTATGGGGAAGATATTGCAGAAGCTAAAGAGTTGAATCATTCAGTCACTAGTTATCTGAGATGTTTGTTTGATGAATATAGCAGCAAATACAAAGGATCATGTCCATTCGTTTCAGTCTACTCAAAACTCCTCAGTTAGTGGTCAAGAATCCCAAGATAAAATGGATATGGTAGAAGATGATTTAGAATATGAAAGGATGGATTTCATGTATAAGGAGATGATTGAAGAAACAGGAACTCAAGATACAAGGGATGAGTTGGATATATATCTGAAAGAGAGTGTTGAGAATCCTAAAACTCTGCTTGGTCTAGAGTTTGATGTATTATCTTGGTGGAAGCTCCACTGTTCCAAGTTCCCTGTTTTAGCAGAAATTGCAAAAGATATACTTGCAATGTATGTGTCTTCTGTAGCATCTGAAAGTGCTTCCAGTACAAGTGCTCGGATCTTAGATCCTTACAGGAGTTATCTAATCCATTTTATGCTTGAAGTTCTCATTTATACAGAGCAATGGTTGAAATAGGACATTCGATGTAATGAAGCAAAAGTTGCAACACTTGAACGCATGCTTTCTGATATTGAGTTTGAAGACAAGCTGAAGAGAGGTAAATAATCTTCGGATACTTTTTTTATTGTAATATAAAGATTTTAGCATTTTGTGTATGCTATTTTCAAACTATGATACTCCAAGTTCAAATCAAAGAGAATAATAAAGAAGAAAGGATTGAGAAATATGGAAAAAGGATAAAGTAAGTACTAATTATTGTTTTTGATCTTATATTCTTATTTCAACATCATCATCTCATACATGTTTTGTTTTTTATGTTACAGGAACAAATGGTGAATGTTATTTTCTTATTTTCATAACTACTTTATGATCTTGAAACTTAATTTGGTTGTCTTATAACTGTTATTGGATGTTTGATCATCGGTTTGGATATTGTTGTTCTTTTTATGCTTGGATTTGGAACATATTGTTGTAAAGAACCTTTCTACTCAGCATTTTGGAAAATGAAACACAAATATTAGCGGGTACTTTTCTGTTTTTTGGTTATTTTTCGGGTACAATACTCGAACCGAACCGAACTCGAAAAAATTGAGGTCTAAAACGGTTCTACAAAAAAATTCAACGATTCGGAAAAACATAGACCCGAACCCGAGCCGAATTTATAAAATACCCGAATAGATATTTTAGCTCTAATACCGGAAGACCGATACCCGAAAGAATCGACCAGGACCCAAATGGGTACCCGATCGCCCAGCCCAAGTCAAAGGCAAATTCAAACGCACTTGTTCCGACCAAACGCTTCAAACGCAAACTCACATCATCATCATCATCGGCTACTGAGAGAGACAGAAAGAACAAAATATTAGAAATGGAGAAGAAGATACCAAGGAGACTCGAAGGTAAAGTTGCGATTGTGACGGCTTCGACGCAAGGTATCGGCTTCGGTATCATCGAGCGTCTTGGCCTCGAAGGAGCTTCCGTCGTCGTCTCTTCCCGCAAACAGGTTTCACCATCTCCACTTAATTTCTTTCATCCTCTCGTTGTTGCCGAAATTGTTGAAAATTATGGATTTGATCTGAATCTGTTTAACCAGAAATTAACATGAGATTTGATCTCGCAAGCAATTTTTGCTGCTGTGTTCGTTACTTTCTGGAACTTGTAGCTTTGTTTCATGACTAAAAGATCTTAATTATCTGAGACAGGCAAATGTTGAGGAAGCAGTAGAGAAACTCAAATCCAAAGGGATTGATGCTTATGGTATCGTCTGTCATGTCTCCAATGCTCAACACCGTCGCAATCTTGTCGAAAAGACTGTTCAGGTAACGAGAACTTGTGTGAACTTTTGTTGGTTCAAAGCCTGCTAATATCATACTGTAATGAATAATTGTGAGGGAGAGAACTGGTGATTCTGTCATGAATAGCTTTCTTTGATTTAGTTAAGAGAGATTACAACTTTTATTCGGTTTGTTTGGTTTCAGAAATATGGGAAGATCGATATCGTGGTTTGTAACGCTGCTGCTAATCCGTCTACTGACCCTATCTTGTCCAGCAAAGAAGCGATACTCGACAAGCTATGGGAAATCAATGTCAAATCCTCTATACTTCTCCTTCAGGTAAACCTTTCCTTGTAGTTGTCGTATTAGTTTACAACCGTCAGAAAAGATGCAAAACATATTAGCTTTGTCTCTCCATGTCCCTGAAAGATTGAAATTCGACTCCTTCGCTGCTCAGGATATAGCTCCTCACCTAGGGAAGGGTTCTTCGGTTATCTTCATAACTTCTATTGCTGGATTTCAACCCGAAGGATCCATGGCTATGTATGGGGTTACTAAAACAGCTCTTCTCGGTTTAACCAAGGTATGTTTAAGAGTCTCCATCTCATGACTGAATGGTGATGATGAGTTGGAACATCACACTGCAGGCACTTGCTGCTGAAATGGCTCCAGACACACGTGTAAATGCAGTTGCGCCCGGTTTTGTGCCCACACATTTTGCTTCTTTCATAACTGGAAACTCTGAAGTGGTAATGTTACAATCAAAATTGAGGTTACTGTTGTATCATCACCTTATGGATGAACAATAACAGAAAATGTGTGGTGTGCTTAATGTCATGGTGTTCAGAGGGAAAGCATTGAAGAGAAGACTCTGCTTAACAGATTGGGAACAACGGGAGACATGGCTGCCGCTGCAGCTTTCTTAGCCTCAGATGATTCTTCTTACATCACCGGAGAAACTTTGGTTGTCGCGGGAGGAATGCCTTCAAGGCTCTAGACTAAAAACTTCTTCACCATCAATAATAGTGTAAGATCAAGGGGGGAAATAGTGAAGCATGGATTCTGTTTTCTTTTCTCAGTTTTCATCGAAAATAAAAGAATTTAGAAAGAAAAAAACAAGTTTTCTTTGTTGAATTGCTGGTTGGTATTGTAAGAGATAGTTTCTTAATTAGTGAACTCTTTGAAGAAAATAATTCACTGAGAAAACAAATAAAAGCGGAACAAAATTATTTAAACCAGAAAATAAAAATTTACATTTGAAGCTTTATTATGTACACATCGCAAAAAAATAAATCTAAAAAGGTTTCTTCCTCCATCTTTCTTCAGTCTGAAGGCCTAAACTCTTGACTATACATAAATATATATATATATATGGTGTATAACATAGAAAGCAAGATTACGTGAGAGTGAAGAAAGATAACAGAGGAAGATGAACTAACATGCAGACGACAAACACAATGTGATATAGTATGTGTTATTCAGACAGGGATGACATCATCATTCTGATTGTCGTCGCATGTAATGATGAGACCATCAGCGTAGGTTGGAAGAAGGCAACTCCACCATTGGCATCCGGTGGTGACTGATTCTTGCGGAGGAATGATCATCAGAACGTTGCCGTGTTGCCTTACCATTCCCATCACACTCACTGTGCTCCCTTCTTTTATATATCTGACCACATTTTGCAGTTAACAATATCATTAAATTTCTCTGTCACAAAGATTTGAAATAACATGACTTTATCTTTTTGTGCATGTTAGTAACTTTTATTTTCGGTACTTGAAGAGTAAAAAGCAGTAAAAATATCCTTCTTTCTTTTGTACAAAAAGCACCAAAAGAAGATAAAGCCATTAACTTTAAAAGTCTTTATGATATGTTAAGGATTAAAAGCACCAAAAGATCCTTCCTTTAAACTAAATAGTAGTGACTTTAGTTGCTACCTTCCAAGATTTGAAGAGTGAGAGTATGGTAATAAAAAGGGTTTCATCTATCAAAGTATAAGGATGAAGATGTTTAAGCACAAAGAAAATCAAAGATGCATAGGTAAATAAATAATACCATACCCTTCTTTGAGACGCATGATACTATCATCCTTGGTAAGGTTGCGATCCGCCAACCATTGTAGAAAGCTTGGAGATAAATCCTTAGTCTGCGAGGTTACATTAGCAACTGTTGTTGGTGAGACAAATGGAGTAACTTTTGATCCATATCCTGCTTTGACAAGGGCTCGTAATCCGGATTGGAAGTCCGAGATGTAAAAATCCGACACATACCTCTGCCATATAAACAAGTGATCATCAAAATATTCAGATGAAAAACACATGAATGAGAGAGAGAGAACAAAAAACTCTTAGAACCTCAGCATGTCTAGATCCCCATGAAAAGCATCTATGTTTCGGGTTTGCAGATTTTCCGCAAAACCCTTTGTACTCAAACAATTCCGTGGATACATAAACACATCTCGGTATCTTTTGGTATGACGATTCAAGCGGTATACTTCCACATGTTACTACCTGCAAACAAAAAAAATGAATCCTCCTGATTGTATACAAGTGAAGTACACACTACATCAAGAATACTAATTCTAATGTCACATCATTAACTTTCAAAAGCCTTGAGAGCTTAATTAGTCTCTCACTAAAAATGACAATTGAATATGACATTCTAACTCATCTGATGATTGATTAGTTTACTTTGCTCATTAAATTAAAAGATTAGTTAAAGCTAAGACGAAACTGAAAAATGAAGTCTTTTACTATAAGTAGAAAAGATTCAAAGAAAGTGAAAAGCTTTTTACTTACACCTGTGACCTTCACGAACTGTCCATCAATGGCGCCTCTAAGCACAGCATTTGGATAACTCTTGATGAAACCCAACAACCCTCTTCTTCTCCAAACACAATTCCACACAATAACCACGACGGCCGGCAAAATCGCCGCCACAATAGCCACCATGACCAGTGGCTTCTTCACAGCAACGGATAGAAACGCCCCAATTAGTAAACCCATCGCTGCAACCACCATTACTGCCCAAATCAGAGCTTTTGGTACTTTAAACCCGACCCGACCTGGATCCGTATTCAGAACCGTAACCGCCAATCCGTATTTGGGTTTGCTCGACTTTGGAATACTCGTCTGGTGATGATGAAGGTTGGACCCGATTTGACCGGAGGAATTGAGCGGACCGGAGGTGATTAAACCGGTGGGGTGAAGCTGAGAGAGAGGACCTGATGATTTTCGAGTTGGACCCGATTGGGATCCGGATCGAACGGATCCAAAGCTGGGATTGGAAGATGAGGCGGATACGACGCGTGGCGGTGGCTGTCTGGGTGATCCGCCGACGAAAATCGACGGAGGTCCTTGGAACGAGATTGGATCAGCGACGGAGATGTCGAACATCCTTCCGAGTTCGCCGGATTTTTTGATATCTCCTCCGGTGTAAGGCATAGCACGAGCAGCCATTGTCGGTGGTCGTTCTTTTGGCTGCTCGAGTTTGCCGGAAACGTAGAGTCCACTTGGAAGCTGATGGGATTGTGATCGACCCGCCATTTTTAGAGAGAATGAGAAAATGTAGCCAATTTTTTCTGACTCTCGCTCCTCTGGGAGATTCGGGAGGAGAGAGAGAGAATGGCGCAGTGTATAGTGTTTGAGTGGCAGTGAAGATGGAGAGAAGAAAGGAGACGATTGAACCCAAAATGATATTTTTGCCCCTAAATCTTTAAAATTGCACAAGTTGGTGGATTTTTTTTTACTGTTATATGTCGACAAGTTTACAGATTTCTACAAAGTTACCCTTTGAAGAAACTAGCGGTTTGAATTTTCTCTATTATAGGTTTATATATATATCGAAATAAAATCGTAAATAAGCGAAAAAATAAAAAAATTTTATTTAACATATTTAGAGTTTTTTGAAACGGATATATATTTTGTAAATAAACAAAAATTATTTTAACGTATAAAGAATTGTATATTATATAAGTAGACAATCTATTTTTATATAGTATGTCTATTTATTATAAAAACTTAACTTTCATATAAGCGAACACAAATAAATTAAAAATTGAAAGTGATTACTATGTAAATAAATGAATGTGAAACTTAAACTAATTCCACAATTTCTTCATCATATGATCAACTGAAAAACTAAAAAATATGTTTCAACTAAAACAAGAAATAGAATTACTATTTGAAATAGTATAAACAGAACGGCAATAGATTATTTTTAAATAGTCTGTCTATTTTTGCATGTCTATTAATTTCACAAATAACCAAACATAAAGAGGCAAAAAATGTAATTGAGATTCACAGCTTTATTTGATAATTTTAAAAGTATCACATAACAAAGTTTTGAGAATGTGCACTTTTAAAAAAATTGAAAAGAGAAAAAAGTATGATGAGCAACAAATAGACCGATTATTTGTTGCAGACGGACTATGTTAATCAGAAGAGCAAAATCGTCATAAATTCATAGACTTTTTTTTGGAGGTGCTAGAAATTTAATTAATGGGGTTTGGTGTTACTACACCAAATTTCCCTTTTTAAAATTACAGTTTTTTTAATTTCCTTTCCATATGGTTATTCTTTTTTATTTTGTTATGTTAACACTAATCGAATCTAGAAGCTCTGACCAAAAAAAAAATCGAATCTAGAAGCACAACATCATTTACATTTAATTTGGTTCTAATATAAATAATGACGATACGATGCAACTCTTTTTGTAACATCTGAGTTTATGAATCTACGATGGATAAATTCTCTCCACAACACATGAAACCACAACAAACGATTTTACTTGCAGCATTTTGGAACTTTCTGTAAATTAGTATTCAAAAAACTAAATTTTTCTGTAAATTGAACTTCATGCATAGTATAGAAGCCGTTAAACCTTTAATCAGTGGGTTATGAGGCTTCCAGTTTTTGTTTGTCTTCGATAAATAAAAATATGTGGGTATTCATATACTCAATACAAATTTTCTTAATTAGAAAAGTTGTAATTTTTGAAAAATAAATATCAAATGTTTTATGCATTCTGGAAAAGTTAGGTTTGATGGTAACCGGTAAGTTACTAAGTTGTCTCCTCCATTTGAAGTCAAAACTATAGTCTTGGCGTGGGCATACCGATTAGTATGTGGATGCTACATCATATGTCAAAATCATTTTCAAAATAGACTTACAAGTGCTCACAACAACACTAATCAAAAATATCATGTTTGGGACCATTCTTTTAGGATATAAAAGATTGAGATTCAAATTAATCACTATAAAGTATTCTCCAAAATGTCAATGTGTTACCATTTAGATTCAAATCCTCATATTGCATATTTTTCATCAAATTTACTATTTGATTAAGCATATGGTGTGAGAATATCATTTGAGAGGAAACTAATTGCAAACTGATGAATCTATATGAAAAGCTCTATTTTCGTGTTCTTACTTTCTGAGAGCATTTTCATCCGCGTTCTCCAAGGCTCGATTTCCAACCTTTCACTTTTTAATATATTTTTTCCATCTGATTTAAAAAAAACTGACCAATCGCAGGCCGCCACATATCAGTGGGGGCCGCGAACAATGTAAGAAACGGATCTTTAAAATCGTTATGTAAGGATCGTTTCTTAATTTTTTGGTGGGGTCCAACTTTATTATATTAAATTTTTGTTAAGGATTCGAGCGTTGCAGCTGCTCTAAAGCAATCAACACATATTCCAAGAAATACAAAATTATTAAGTACAAGAAAATTTATCTTTAAAGATTTAAAACCTTCCAGCTTTACGCAAAAAATGTCATTTCATAGGTTTTGAAACCATAGAAATCAACACTACTCACTAATATATACACAAAAAATTCATTAAAATTTGAGAATGAAATTGAACATGTGTTAGCTAAGTAGAGATTCGAGTTACTAGTCAACAAAATATACATTCTTTAGTTCATCATATTGCTTCAAATGACTATAAAAAATGTACATATTTACTTGAATAAAATTGTATATTTAGGTTATTCTAATATAAGTTAACTAGATAAACATACAAAGAAACATAGATATAACTTTATTTTTAGAAAAAAAGCCATACTTATTTACCAACATGTCAATGTCGAATTGAATTTCCAATATACAAAAAGAGTTATCTCTGCATGTGTTCATTTAAAACATTTGTGCTGGTGTCAAGATGTTACAAACACCATGCATATATAAAATAGTTTATTTAGTAAAGAGTTATATAAGGTGCTCACATTAGAGGAAAGTTGTGGATGTGGTGTTACTAACCAAAGAAATGTTTAAAGTAGAGCATGCAAATTCAATTGCTAATGTTCAATACCCTCACATCTCTTATTTATTCATCATGGGTCGACAGATCAAACGTCTCACATCAATTCCAAATTATCTCTTCCCTTACAAAAAATATAATGAATAAATGTATGATGAAAATTCTTCTTATAATGGAAGTTTGAATGGTAAATAGGTAGAGATGTCAATTTGGATGGTTGTCCGCGGGTTTAGTGTGAGACCCTTGCTCAATTTTTTTAACAGTTTGCGTGTTCAGTTCGATTTTAGACAAGTCTTTCATTTTTAAAGTTAAGTCATTCATCACAGTTAACAAACTTAACTTAATACTTAGCGTAGATTCGAGATTTCCAATACATGATCAGTTCGCTATAAGTTACTACAGTTTGCTATAAGCTATTACATGCATAGAACCCTTCTACCCTTAAACATAAAATCCATTCATCCTTCGCTTCCAGTCATGATCCGCGTGCTGCTCAAACAGATGAGCCATCTTGGCCTAAATCAGTACATGCATTCACACAGAATGCATCAGCAAAGAATTGCTGAGTGAGATCGGTCATCCCGTCTCACCAGCCATGCATAGAATTAACCAGTCTTATTAATCAGTTCATTCATCCAGTTAATTCAGTCATCATTCCGGAATTACTATCAGTTCTAGTTTTATTCAGTAAATCCGACCATTTGGCCTTAGCAGTGAACAGTGAATTCGGCCAACAACCTTTATTAACAGTAAACTCGGCCATCGTCCATTAGAACAGTGTTAACTCGGCTATCGGCCATCAATCAATCAATCAAGGCCCTTTGGCCTTCACAGTAAACTATGAAAGGCCACAGTCACGAACTCACCTTTGCCTTAGAGTCGATTTGATCGGTTCAGATGGTTCAGACAGTCTCGACAGTCAGTTCCGCAGTCAATCTCTCAGTTCAGTCACTCGGCCCAATCAGTTCGTCTCTTCTCAAGCCAATCGCCCTCAAAATCGCCCTTAGTCTCTTTCAGTGTTTTGTTTTCGTGAAAATGATGATAACTAACGACTTGGACCTTCCCACCATAAAGATAAGATCTCCAAATCTTCAAGGCAAACACTACTACAGCCATCTCCAAGTCATGCATTGGATAGTTTCCCTCATGTTTCCTCAACTGTCTTGATGCATAAGCTATCACTTTTCCTTCCTGCATCAATACACAACCCAGTCTAGTTCGTGATGCATCTGTGTACACCACATAAGGAATCTCCGGCCTTGGCAACTCAAGTATCGGTGCGCTTGTAAGCATCTCCTTCAGCCTCTTGAAACACTTCTCACAGTCTTCTAACCAGGTAAAGGGGACGTCTTTCCCAGTCAGTCTAGTCATTGGTTANTGCAAAACCCTTCACAAATCTTCTGTAGTATCCTGCCAACCCAAGGAAACTCTTTATTTCTGAGGCATTTCGCGGCCTTGGCCATTCTGCAATTGCCTTGATCTTTTCAGGGTCCACAAATACT
>OVAN01008246.1:0-18447 GCA_900406275.1 Anastatica hierochuntica | reverse complement strand
TTTTAGAAAATTTATGAGTTTTAATATTTTAAATTAATTTAAATTATTTCCGATTTATAATTATTTAATAAATTTCTGATTTTTAATTTATAAAAATTATTTAATTCTTTTTTTATCTTCTCAACATTTTTCTTTAACTTTTGAAATTTTCTGTGATTTTTGAAATTTTCTTTTATTTTTTTATTTTTAATAAGTTTTGTATTTTTCTTATTATTTTAATTTATATTTATTTATATTTTAATAATTTATGAAACAATTGTTAACTTTTCCTTTAATTATAATGGCAGCGCACACGTGGAAACCAAATTGAAGGTTTAGAATTGCAAAACTGTCAATTTAAATGTTTAAAGTGCTAGTGAAAAACTTTGAAGGTTAAAACTGTCTGTAGGTGTCACTCTGAGTATTTTTTATACAACTTTCTCTATTTTTATTATAAGTACTCGCACTAGGTTGCGTGACTTTTCTTTATATCATTTTTAGTAATTTTGACATATTCATTAACTAAGATTTGACAAC
Source organism: Anastatica hierochuntica (assembly GCA_900406275.1). Lineage (NCBI taxonomy): Eukaryota > Viridiplantae > Streptophyta > Magnoliopsida > Brassicales > Brassicaceae > Anastatica > Anastatica hierochuntica. Next base: position 17,931 of record OVAN01008246.1, on the reverse strand, counting down.
ATCAGATTTTTGTTTTGTATATTTTGTTAATTTAATGTATTTATGTAATTTGTAGTGTTATAATACTTCTTATCTTAGTTCACGATACAAAAATTATTACAAAAACACTAACCACAATTGATAAGATATATAATGAATATTAGAGTTAGAAATCATATAACGAATATAAAAAATTTTCTCAAAATCATATCTCGAATAATACGAAATATAGCTAGCATTTAACTAAATAAAAATTAACTGTTATAATGATAAAAACGAGAAATTTAGTAAAAAAATTTCTGACGTAGACCTAATTTAGTAATATAATGCATGTTACAGAAAGTAAACGATTTGTATTTTATTTTTCATTTATATTCATGTCATGTATTTGTTATGTGAGTGTATTTAAATATGACTCATTGCAAAGTTTTATTTTTTTAGTCTACATTAGGGCTCATGCCCTTTCAAGTTGATAATTATATATTTATGATGTAGTTTATCAATAATATCAATCATCTAATAATTTAAATATATTAATAAAGGTTGTAATCAAAGAATTTTGAATTTAACATATTTGAATTGTAAAATTTATTTAAATAAAATATTACTATTTTTCTTTCCACACATTTATTTTTTATCATTTTCATAAATTTTTTAAAGAGTAAAACTTATAGTCACTTTGGTTGGTTTCTATAGAGATAAATTGCTAATTTGTGTTTGCCTAACTAACTATTTCGAACCAAATGTTCATGCACTATCTCTTTTTTTTTTGTTAAATACACTATCTCTTGTTTTTCTTCGCAATCTTGTATTTTAACGTCATAACTGTTTGAGAATGAAAAATGGTAGGAAGAAGAGAAAATAAATTAAAAGAAATATGTCACTAAAAGAATTATGCCTTTGATTTGAGAGATTTAAAGATCTAGGATTAGAAAAAAAAAATACATAAAAGTGGTATGTAATTTTTAATTGATATGGAATATTAAAAATTTTTGATTTTTTATTAATTTATTTTTACTGATGAGATGAAAAAATTTTAGAGCTTTAAAATGTTTACATGTTATATTTTGCAGAGACACAAGCATTATTATAGTATTGATTAATATTATAAATATTAATACTATTTCTTTTATAAAAGATAATATAATATAAAAACTCTTACTATAAAAACTAATTAAAACTCGAATAGTTAAGTGAATTCTTTCTAAATCAAAAGCTTATTATGGAGACATTTAAAACAAAAACTGATAGATATCTAGAAAAAATCACAAAAAATACACAACTAAAAAGTAGAATAAAATTTGATGAAATTAAACATGAAAAATATAAAAATAAAAGAATGGTGAATTAAGAGAATAATGATAGGTGAGAGTTAATTAAATTTTAGGGAGTGAAAAAATAATAATAATATAATATTGGACGGTTTTTACAAAAAACATCTCTTGTGAACCAAAAAAATTACAAATAAAAAGAAAAATCAAATTTGGTGGGACATGAGAATTAATTAATTAGTAACATATGGTTATTCATTAAAATTTTCCATAAATAAAAAGAAGTTAAAATAAGAACAAATGAAATTAAAATAAAAATAAGCTATTTATATGTATGTAAACTGAGGAATGATTAATTGATCCTAAATACAGTTAAAAAGATTCAAATTCAAATCAACAAACCAAAGCTTGAGTATTTTTTTCCTTTTTCGAGTGGTTGCGTGAATGCAACAAGGATTCACTTATAATGGTCTCACACGTGTGTATAATTTGTAAAACTGTCAAGTGGGATAACTCTAACCATTTGAGAGTTATGTGGTGTCGTTGCTGAAAAGGAAAGAATAACTAAACAATTTTATTTACTTGTACATGATGTGATACTTACGAAAAAATTATAGTAATTAACAACGTTTTTGAAGGGGGGAAACTAAAATACACCATCTAATTTGATGTTTTACGAATGAGAAATCGTCTCCCGCGCTTTTGTATTTGAATCACTAATTGTAAAAGTCTCTAAAATAAAACAGACATTATATATAATTATTTTTAATTCGGAAAAGCTTAAAAGTATGCAAAACTCTGGCCAAGTGGTCAAAATTATGATTTATACCTGGTTATCTTCGCCCGATCCGAATATATTGGATCTAACCCCAATTTTATATCTAATTAAAATTCAAATTCAAATCCCTAAAATTTGAAATCAAATTCTCAAAATAGACTATTTGATTCTTCTTGAAACCAGAGGAAACTAACATTGATTTCTCTTATCCAATACGAAAAAATGGTTGAAACAAGGCGGACTTCGAAAAAGGACGATATTCAGAAGGTTGGCGAGAAGAAGGCAGTCGTGAAGAAGGAAGTCGGTAAGAGGAAGACGAATCCGACGAAAGAAGAGGAGTAGAAAGTGAAGATGGCGAAGACGACAAAGTCTGGGACGATTGTAGAGCCGAAGGAGAAGACGGAGGTATCAAATCTAAACGATGAAGTCGAGGGATCGAGTAGGGATGAGTCAGCAATGGCTCCGATAAATGTGCTTGTTGAGGCGACGTTGGCAGTTGAGGCAAACAAAGGCTCTAAACCGAGCACATCTGCTCATTCTCATTCGGTGACTATGAGTGGAGAATCGGAGGACGACGATGAAGACAACGAATGTGAGGAGGCTACATTGATTGAACGCATATACATGGATGAAGAAGATGATGCAAACAAAGATGAAGAGGAGGATGAAGAAAAGGATGAAGATAAGGATGAAGAAAAGGTAAAAGAAAAGGAGGAAACAAGGATGAAGAAAATGATGAGGAAGCATCATATGGTGATAGTGGAGAAAGTGAATCTGATGGAGAGGAGAGGTCTCGGTTTGAAATAGTTCCAAGTATCATTCCAGCTAGTCTATCGACCTGGATGGGAAATGATGAGATCCATCTTCTACAAGGACCAGAGCACTTAAAGGTATCTAATTAGCAATAGATTTTGGTTTAGACATTTTGATTCAATTTACATTGTGTTGCAAGAGAAAGGTGGGTAATAGTAGGGAATAATGAGTAAAACTATGAGTCTTTCTTTGAGGAATACTCGAAAAACTTGGTAAAACTAGGAGATAGTGGTAAAACCTTAAGAAACTAGTTGGGATAATCTTATAAACGTAAAAATAGTAAATTATGGGAAATGGGGATAGATAATCTCTCCTAAATGTAAAACTAGTAAAATATGGGAAAACTATTTATAGTGTTGATGTATTACTGGCATAAATGGGTTAGAACTGAATGTCTCCTGAATGTTTCTTGCCAACGGGGTACAAGAAACAGATAAAGTTGGGGACAAAGTGCTTCATATCAGAAGCTATTGACACGTTGTATTCACTGGCAAACATCTGAGATAGAGAGGTCTACGAAGAATTCAAAGATACAATGCTATGAATGCAAAGATTTTGGACATCTTAAGATAGAATATCCAACCTTGCGACGAAGGGAGATAAAGTACTTTGGATGCAAAGGGATTGGTCATACTCAGCTGGAGTGTATCAATGATCAGAAGCGTCGCAGAGAAAAATCCTTGATTGGGATAGATGAGAATGAGACAGATGAAGACAATGAGGAAGAGGAGGAAGCAGCCAATTTTGTTACATTCATTGGAATCACTTAAATTGAGGAAAAATTTGAGGTATCAGACACTGAATCTGAAGATCTCTCAGATGATGAAAAAGATGGTGATGTTACTGAGAACTATCGTCAGGTGTGTCAGACATTGGTTAAGCTGGGGAAAGAAAATATATGGCTGATCAAATAGAAGGAACGTCTTGAATCACTGGTAGTCACACTACATAATGAGCTAGAAGCTGAAAAGAAGATTAGCTATGACAGTTTACACCTGATGAAAGAAAATTTGACAATAGCAACAAGAGCAGACGTGTTGATGAAGGAAGTACATGCTGAGAAAAAATTATCTAAAGAACTTAAAGCAAACCTTGATCATTAAATACAAGACTATCAGAATGCTTACTGGGTTGCAAAAGCTGGATGAGATACTAAGCTGTGGCAGAACAGAGAGACCCACAAGAGGTCTGGGGTACAATGGTTTTGGAGGATCAAACTCAGAACAGATCAAGTTTGTTCCAGGTATGATGCTACATGCTGAGAAATCAGAACTGGAAACCAAACCCATGAGAAAAACAAGGTGCTTCTTCTGTGGCAAGATAGGATATTTCAAGGTTAACTGCTATAGATTCAAAGAAATGGTGAAACGACTGATGAATCAAGGAAAGTACTGGTGGAACGGGTATCGAAATCAAGTTTGGTTGAAAAGTATTGATCTGAGAGCAAATACAACAAGGTTTACTACAACTGGATCAAGTGTAGTATGGCGTTGTTAGCAACTGAAACATAGCACAGCGGACCATGATACTTTGATAGTGGATTCTCTTGACATATGACAGGTTCACACGAAAACCTTCAAAATATCAAGATGATCAAAGGAGGAAAGGTCACCTTCGGAGATGGAAATCAGGGAGGTATCAAAGGAAAGGGAGATACGTGTGCAATAGATTCTCCCCCTCTGACAAATGTGTACCTGGTTCAGGGGTTGAAAGCAAATTTGATCAGTGTCAACTTTGTGATGAAGGTGTGATGGTTCAGTTCACAAAAATTGAATGCAAAGCAATTGACAAGAAAGGAAGAGTTGTGTTACAAGGAAGTCGATCAGGAAACAACTGTTACATGTGGAAAAACTCGTCACAGTGCTTATCAGCTAGGGATGATATGAACCTTTGGCATCAACGGTTAGGCCATATGAATATCAGACACTTGACAAACATTGTTGATAAGGAGATAGTTCGTGGAGTGCCCCAGCTCAAACAGACAGATAAGATGGTGTGTGGTCCTTGCAACAAGGGAAAACAAGTAAAAGTACAACACAAAAAGGTTCAAGATATTCAGTCATAGACAATACTTGATTTAGTTCATATGGGTCTGATGGGTCCAATGCAGACAGAAAGCATTGCAGGAAAGAGGTATGTGTTTGTGCTAGTTGATGATTTCTCAAAGTTTACATGGGTCAGACTCATTTGAGACAAAGCTAACACAATAGAAAGTTTCAAGATCTGGGCACTACAGCTGTTGAATGGAGAATGTGGTCTGAAGTATATTCGAAGTGATCATGGTGGTGAATTTCAGAATGAAACCATGAGAACCTTCTGTGAGAGTCAAGGTATTGTGCATCAATTCTCTACACCAGGAACACCTCAACAAAATGGTGTAGTAGAAAGGAAGAATAGAACTCTACAAGAAATGGCTAGAGCAATTATACATGGAAATGATGTACCAACCAGATTCTGGGGAGAAGCAATCAATACGACATGTTACATCATTAATACAGTCTATGTCAGGAGAGGTACCACAAAGACCCCATATGAAATTTGGAAGGGAAAGGTACCGAATCTGGGTATTTCCATGTATTTGGTTGCAGATGTTACATTCTCAATGACAAGGATCATCTGAGAAAATTTGATGCAAGAAGTGATGAGGGTATCTTTCTGGGTTACTCTGGAAGTAGCTCAACATATCGAGTATATAACGCTCGTTCACAGATCATCATGGAATCAGTGAATGTTGTGTTTGAAGATGTATCAGCTATGAAATGGAGTATTGGTGGCTCAGACATTGACACATATGAGACTAACACATAACGAGTTGGTAACACAAGCAAGTCTGAAGGAGAAGACACAAGTCAAGAAGTGACTCAGAAAGTTCATCGAAATCACTGCGAAAATGATTTTATAGGAAGAATAGATGAAGGGAGGAAATCATGAGGAGTAACCATCAACTTCAGGGAGATAGTACAGTTTGCTTGCTTTGTATCTATAATTGGGCCAAGACATCATACTGAAGCACTTGAGGATAAATTCTTGATTGGTGTTATGCAAGAAGAACTGGAACAATTTATTCGAAATGAGGTATGGGAGCTTGTGGCACGACCAGATGGGGTGAATGTTGTAAGAGCCAAGTGGATCATCAAAACTAAGACTGATAAAAATGGTGTGGTTGTCAGAAATAAGGCAAGACTCATTGCACAAGGATATTCTCATATCGAAGGAGTTGATTTTGAAGAAACTTTTGCTCCTGTGGCACGTCTTGAATCCATCAGATTGTTTATATGTATGGCTTGCATCTTAAACTTTACTGTGTACCAGATGGATGTCAAGAGTGCTTTTTTGAATGATGTACTTCAAGAAGAAGTGTATGTACAACAACCCAAGGGCTTCGAAGATGCCACAAGCCCTAACCACGTCTACAAGCTAAACAAGGCATTGTATGGGTTAAAGCAAGCTCCACGAGCCTGGTATGAACGTCTAACAAACTTTTTGATTGATAGAGGCTATGTTAAAGGAAGTATTGACAAACACTATTCATCTTGGAACAAGAATGAAATATTCTGGTGGTACATATCTATGTAGATGACATTATCTTTGGAGGAACATCACAAAAGCTGGTTGATGCATTTTTTCAAAACATGACGCAAGAGTTCGAAATGAGCATAGTGGGAGAGCTAAAGTATTTTCTGGGACTGCAGATACGTCAGACAGAAGAAAGAGAATTTGTGTCACAGAGTACCTATGCCAAAAACTTAGTGACAAATTTTGGTCTGGATCACTGCAAAGAAGCAAAGACACCCATGAGTACCACAACCAAGTTGTGCAAGGATGAAGCCGGTGAAGGTGTTGATCCAAAGCTCTAGAGAAGAATGATTGGAAGTCTTCTTTATCTTACTGCGAGTAGACCAGATCTAAGTTTAAGTGTTGGGGTATGTGCAAGATATCAAACAAAGCCAAAGAAGTCACATCTTGAGGCAGTGAAAAGAAACATCAAGTACGTCAAGGAGACAATCAATCTTGGCATCTACTACGCTAAAGGGTCAAACAAAAATCTTTCAGGATACTGTGACGCATATTGGGTAGGAAGTGTGGATGATAGTAAGATTACAAGTGGAGGGTGTTTCTTTCTAGGAAATAATCTAGTCTCGTGGTTGAGCAAGAAACAGAATGTTGTATTAGTGTCCACAGCAGAAGCCGAATACATTGGCATGGGAAGCTGTTGCACACAACTCATATGGATGAAACAGATTTCAGCTGATTACGGAATGGACTCTGGATCGTTCTTGGTTTACTGCGACAACAAAAGTGCCATTGACATATCCAAAAATCCGGTGCAACACTCAAGGACAAAACACATTGACATAAGGCAACACTTCATCAGAGAGCTGGTGGAGGAGAAACAGGTAGTGATTGAACATGTTGTCACATATTTGCAATTAGCTGATTTGTTCACAAAACCATTGGATTTTAACCGTTTTGTTACACTGAGGAAATCAATTGGTGTATATGAGATATAATGTTTTTGTCGAGTGTCCAGAGCTGTGATAGGTACTGGTTCAGATGTATATAAGGCTTTGACTTTGTTTGGAATCTAGAATCCTAGATGGAAAAAAGCTGTGAATTATGCCGTCATGCTTTGAAAAGTACATATTCCACATAAAGAAAGGTTGCAAATAGCTAAAGAAGAACTTAAAGTCTTATAAAAGGAAAATTCTTGCACTTGAGAAGTCAAGTGATAGTGCAAGCTTTACTATGTCAATATATGTGATAGTGGTTGTATTGGAGGAAAATCCAATGATAGTATAGAGTGTGATTGCTGAAATAAAGCTTGCATCGACCAAAAATTTCAGTTTCTTTCTATGACGGATAAAGGTTGAAAAGTGATTTAAGGGATAATAAAGGCATGACAAGTGAAAGCTATCCTTCAAAGGTATGATCACCATATGTCACAAGTCTAAAAGTGTTGAGTGTATGCTTTGATCTAGATGTTGAGGCAGCCCCTGTAGTACTTCAAGAGAAAAAGGTCTGTGAAATTCAAAAATGAATAGTAATTAAATTTTGCTTTCTTCAAACTAATTCAGAGATGTAGCACATGTGATGTCACTGCAGTTTATATTTCCATTGTGTGATTTGATGGCTAGTGGTTGCGTCAGTTTAGTCTATGAGCTATTTTACTAATCCATATATCGAGTGGTGCAGTGGATCAGAGATGATCTGGGTTAATTCTAGTAAGCTGAGACATCATGCTTTGTGTCAAGGACTTAAAAGAAATGTTATCTTTGATATTTTTCTTAGGCAATGAAAATATGTGTGTGTGTCGCAGAGGGTTGGATTATAGCAGAAATGAAATACGCTATGGCTAGTAGACTTAGAGATGCACTAGGGCAGAGGTGTGCATCACTTAGGGAAGACGAAGAGGAAGACAAGTCCACCTCTTCAACAGCTAGAACAATGAAGGTATGTCTACACGTTTTCTACTTGTCAGAATTTCCACATGATACCTACAAAGTCCAACATGTAAGTCTGCTTGATTCCTTAACGTCTGTTCAACAGGTAAGTCTACTTGATCCCTCAAACATTGGTTTTTAACTTCGCCTGTTCTAAAGTAAGGGGAGAATAAGGGTCGAAGTGACTAATGGAGCTTAGATAATGGGGGAGTGGTCGATTATTCTTATGTTGTATTTGATTCACTAGTGTAGGTTTATGGGGGAGTAAGAGAACATACATAGTTCTCGTGGAGTTGTTTTAGTGTTATATCTCATTTGTTGTTGCAGGTGTACAACAATGTTAGGGAGAGGTTTCTGTTTAAATCTCATTGACATTTTGACTTGTCTATGTTATGTGGTAGCTGTGTGGTTTATATGTTGCAGGTGCTTGAGAGACACAAAGCTAAAAAGGGGGAGATTGAAGATGCAAGACTTGTTACAATACTTGTCACAATACTTGTTACAGTGCGTGTTACAGTACTTGTGACAGTACATATTACAGTGAGGCGAATGACGATGTCACAGGAGTGGAAGCAACAACTGGATTCCTGGATAAGGATGAGCTGGAGATTTGTTAGAACAATAATATTCTCTGAATATTTGAAGATCCAAATTGCTGGAGATTTGGAAATGATATATTCAAGAGGTTTTTGTTGGAAAGATAATCATGAATATATTTAGTTTCTATATTTCATGATTATCTAGATTTTCTAGGGTTTTATTCTATATGTATTAATAGAATAAGTTGAAGTCCTTTTTCCTCTTTGAACGTTTTTTAAGAGAGAAAAAAATCAAGAGGTGTTCCTTATGCTTTTGTACGAAACTTTAAGGTTAACAACTCATGAACTCTGTATTCAGTTCTTGAGTAGGTATAGGCTCGATACAACAAGAAATAAGATCTTAGTCTTGTTGTTTTTTCGATTCAAAAAGGCTTGTATTGTGTTTTTGAAAGAAAGTTCTAATAATATACAGAGTTTGGATTGAGTAATCATCTGTCATAGTCTTGGATACGTTCCTGTGGTAGTCCTCACATTTTCAGTGTATATTAAGAATTGGTTAATTTAGTTTAAATTATGCTGAAATGCAATCGTAGCACAACACAAACTTTAATTTAACACAAATCTTTAAAAAAAACATAAAGTGGCTAAATTTTAATAACCATAGACAAGTCTCAACAAAAACATAAACATAAAGGTTAAGGAGTTGATTTGCAAGCACATTTCAAACGGGTCATAAACTCTTTAAGCTTTCCTAAATCTTTAGCTATCACATCCATTTCCTTCTTTAATCGCTCAACCTCTTCCTCAACACCGAAAACCCATGGTTGACAAAAGTGGAGGCCATCATCCTACACGTCAAACTCTCATATAGTTTCACATTTTTTTATCTAGTCTTACCAGTTCTAGTTTCAGCCATATCAAGTAGTTCTGCCTAGTTTTACTAGTTTCACATTCCTGAATGAAAAGAAAATCGAAATTACCTTGAAATTCTTGCATGTGTCTCCTCCCAGATAAAGTATCAAAATCTCCTGGGTACTTTGGATTTGGTGAAATTTCGCGGATGATTGGTCCCTCACATGGGCAAATTTTTGGAATCCCATTTTGGGCATCGACAACATACCCAGTCATGTCGATGTATTCCTTCAGCTGCTTCATCTCCTTTGTCTCCATGTATGGATCCCAGTAATTGCATTGCCCCTCCATGAATTGGGAGAACGAATCGAAATGATGAAAGAGAATGGAAGAGAATGAGAATGATGAAAGAGAGGGAGAGAAAAGTGATGAAAGAGAGAGGGAGAGAATGAGAATGATGAGAATGAGAATAGTGAAAGAGAGAGAATCTCGTGTAAAGTCTCTAGAAAAGTGAAAAAGTTTGTGTTTTTCTGTTATATAGAGGATACTAGTGTTACGAAAGTTCTTCATAGTTCTACTTTTGGTGTTTTCATAGTATTTAGTTTTACCTATACTCTAAGTTTGTTTTAGTTGCTTTACTAATAATTTTAGTACTTTGACATGTAATACAAATTTTTTGCTGCAATGATTTTGTTGAAATCAAAATTTCTTTGAATCTTCCTTTAGAAGTTAGTCTTCACTAACAAAGTGTTCTTGGAATCAAGTTCTTGCCTTGGCCGCCATTTGTTTTGTGTCCTTTTACGTCGTTCTCGAGCCGATGAAAACCTCTTAATTTTTTTCCCTTCTTCTTCAGTCGATCGGGAGGTATGATCTTCAAATCTTTGATGTCAACAATTACAATCCATTCACACTCGTCTGGTGCTACATAAATAGTCTAGTAATAAGCCAATGCCAACACTTCCGTCCGGTAATATTATGTGCATCTCATGTAATTCTATATGGATATCACGACGATGACCTTGTCCAACATCATCATCCTTTCTGAAATATATGAAAGTGGCAGCTGCGTGCATACAAGGATACTTTTCAAAATCAAACACCTTGCAACTACAGCTTTTCGGTAACAAGTTTACGAAATAACTCTCCCATTGGCACCAGTGATCTCGTACTCAAGAGAATAACTTTTTAGCTCCCTCACAAGTAATTTCTCAGCATTAACCCATATCTCGTGCAAGAAGATCTCCACGAAAGCACCATTTTGTTTTCAATCGATCAAGATTTAGCATCCTTCTGAAGTTCATTAAACTAAGTAGAAAATTTTTTAACGATTACATCGAGCAATGGTATTAGTGAGTACTTCCTCTCTTCCTTAAACATGTTTTTCAAAGATTCTACATTGTTGCTAGTGTCAAAATTATATCTGACACTTGGAAAAAACACCTTGCCCATTGTTCTTTCTGAGCTTTTTCCTCCAAATACTTGGTCGTTGAAGGATATCTTGTCTTAAAAGACTCATAAGAAGTGTTGAACTCAGCTACCGTGTAATGCCTACTCAACTCCATGAATCCCCATGCGACTATGTCTTTGTTGACGTTAGAATCATGCCCTTTCACATTCTAGGACAGATGTCATAAACAATGTCCATGGTGAGCTTGTGGAAACACATTAGCTATAGTGTCAATGAGGCTTACATTTCTGTCACTCATAAAAATCAATTTAGAAGATTCAGGAACAACACTTTTCAGCATCTGGAAAAACCAAGCCCAACTAGCATTATTCTCACCATCGAGTACAGTAAAAGCAATGGGATAACTGTGACGATTAGGATCCTGAGCTGTGGCGAAAACAAGTACACCACCATATCCGTTCTTCAGAAATGTGGCATCTACGATTATCACTTTCCTCATGACTTCAAACCCTCGAATGCAAGCTCCCAAAACTATGAAGAGGTACTTGAATTTTCTTTCTTCATCCAATTTAACACTTGTTTTTTTTCCGGATTGACCAACTCTAACATGTACAAATAGCTATACAACTTCTTGTAACTTTCTTCCAGACTACCACACAAATCAAAAACAGCTTGATTTTTCCCTCTCAACATTATAGAGTATGATATACTAGCACTGACTTTTCGCTTAAAAAGATCCATGATACCTTTTGGACTTAGAGTTTCCATTTTTCCTAGATATTTCTTATTCAAAAGAGATGCGACTAATTGTGCTGAGCTTCTCCTTTTGTCATTACTTGTACTTTGACTAGTCCGAGAAAATTTCTATATGTGGAATCCTTTCGGCTCGTAAACCCCAATTATAGTTTAGTCGAGAATATTTTACCACCCATCGCGTAGGATCCAACATTTTAAAGTCATAATCAAAGTATTTCTCAAATGCGGCTTTATACGCTAGCTCTTGAATCACTTTCTTACTTGCAAATTCTTGAAGCTTATTCAGACTCAAACCGTTTTCTCATCTGTAAACTAATTATATTCTTTGAAAGGTGGATGCTCAACAAACTCATCAACCATATGCAATCTATCCATATCAGTATCCATTGCGGTATCCGCCTCTACAACATGCTCAACATTCTCTACCTCTAATACCTTGTTCTATTTTGCTAACTCATCTCCTACGTAAAGAGTCATGTCATTAGGCCCTACATCACCACTTGCCTCTAACTCTTCGTAGTTCATACTAAATAAACTTTCCAAGCTCTGGACAATTGTTTGACCTGTTTCTATCTACTTATGGTCTCCGCAAACAAAAGACATCTACGGTTCTCTTTACCGATGGAAGTTAGGTAAACAAACAGATCTTCATCATCAAAAATTGTAAATTGTTCCTTACATCCAACTAGCAGCAAATGTAGCTAAATTCCAGTTTAACATTACTTTCATCCAACGATAGCTTCTTATAATCATATCTTCTATTATTGACAAAGTTTTATCATCCATTGATGCCTTCAATGTTACACTACACATGAGACCATGAAATTTGAAATATATGGTCACGTGCTTACGCATTGTGTCCTGCCAAAAAATGCAAAAATCTCATTAAAGTATCCACAATTGCCCCCCAATTTTACCAGTGCTGCTTAGTTCTCCTTTCAAAAGAACTCAAATTGTATAGTTTCGAGTGGGGATCTAATGCCTATTCACTTCCATTCAACCACTGAAATGCATTTTCTTACCAATTTGTTGTACTAATCAATCCAGAAATAGTATCGAAACACCAATGTGCATATCAAATTCAACAGTCAAATCCAATTGCAAACTCTAAACCAACACTTTTACTAATGCAACAATAGGAAGAGAAAAGAACTAACCTCGATTTCAACCCGAAGCTACAGAATGTTCGACAGCAGCAATGGTTTGGTAGACGGCTCTCGACGGCGGCGACGAAGAAGAAAAGGCGACAGAGAAGACAAAATGACGTCAAGGAGGAGAGGATAAGCAGGTGGATTTTATTCATTAATTTTCTTTTTATTTATTTATTTCTTAGTGAAGGGCATTTTGGTCTTCTTGTATCTCATAAAAACAATAGGGGCATTTTGAGAAGTGAGTTTGGCTTAAATTAAAATTTGAAATGGTTGATTACAAAGCTATCCTTAATGAATTGATTGTTAAAATTAATATTTTAAAAGAAAATTAAAATAGTTAAAAAAATACAAATATTTTAGAAAATAAATAGCATCTATATGTAAATGTAAAATTGTTAATATTTAATAATTTTTTGTGTTACACACGTTAAATTGAATGAATATCTATTTTGACATTTTTATGTACATATACAAAAATGTGATGATAAATTTGAAAAAAATCTATAACTATAGTTTCTTCTTTTAAGAACTCAACAAAAATAAGAAATCTAATTATGTATGAACTAACACCAATATTTTTCTCTTAAATAGAATGATTTAGTATTAGTATTACTAGTATCATATTTTATAGCGGGATCAAATGTCAAAGCTGCAAAATATTACATTCGTATGCAAAATACATCAAAATATACTACCCAATTTTAAACTACATATAAAAAATGTGTTAATTTAAAAAATAATGCATCTAAAATTTTGAAAATCAATATTTGTAAGAAATTATATAAATATTCATATTTATGCATCATAAATTTAGAATAATAAACATATCATGTCTGATTATGTCCGCATACAGTCTTTCCTTCTCTTCTTCCAATCTAGGAATTCTAGAGCGATACTCAATTCCTCTTTGTTTCTCACCGGAGTATGGCAATTGCTCTGGCTCCTTAGGCGGTTCCATTGGTGGTGCGACGAAATTTCCTCAGATTCGATTCGATTTACTGTAAAATATATCTAAGCGCAGAGATCAGCGAACGAGATGACAATGGCATCTTCTCCGTCTTTAATTGTATCGGAAAACGACAAAAACATATGAATTGGAGAAATCTATGCCTACAGAAGATTCTAGGATTGAACGATCACGATTCTTCGTCGTGGTCATCTGAGTCTGAGCACGAGAAGTGGGAGCCTCTGTCGACTTAAAGGCAAATATTTATCGTTTTTGGGATAAAGAATCTTGTTCATAAGGTTCTCGGTGCCGGATTGCGTACGTTTTTTTGTAATCTTCTTCTTTCCTTTATTTTAGTCGTTTATCCTCTGTATTGAAATGGGTTTAAGTCAATAACCATTAGGCTTATTCTAATTGGGCCAAACTCCGTTAAGATAATCGGGTCAGAGAAAGAGGATCCAATTTGTCTTCTGTGTGTGTGTATCAGCTTAAGAGAAAAGGCTGATTCAGGAGACTAGAGGGATAAGGAGTTTGTTATCGTGGTTCTTATACTTCACACTTGTGCAATGAAGCTATATATATCTTTTGTTGTTCTTATTAAGCTTTGTTGTTGCTCTTATAAAGAGTTAGTTACATAGAGTAAGCAAAAGAGAGGAGAGAGATCTTGTATTGCTCTAAAACACTCTGTACATCATCTTGAACTAGTGAATTCTCCGGGAACAAAGTCTCGACGTGAGTAGGCAGCCGTCGATCTGACGGTGGATGCCGAACACGTATATTTTTGGGTTGTTTTTTTTTTCTTTCGTACCTTCTTCTTCTGAATCTCTTTTTTCTTCTGCGAGAATCATCGAGACAAAGATCAGGAAGATTCATGTCTTGAGTTCGTTTTGAGTCAAATCAGAGCAAGAATAGTAACAAGTGGTATTAGAGCCTCGTTGCGAGGATCGAAGATCTATTTTAATGGCTTCGGCGAGAATCGAGGTTGAAAAGTTCAATGGCTCGGGTTATTACATGCTTTGGAAGGAGAAGATTATAACGCATCTTGGGATTATGGGCCTCTATGATGCTCTATATGGTGGATCGACTTTCTCAGGTACATCTGAAACATGAAAAGAAAGTAAATCGGAAGAAAAAGTAGATGATAAGAAGATAATAGAGAAACAACGGAAACCTCGAAGCACGATAATTCTTAGTGTGTTAGATAGTGTGCTAAGGAAGATCATTAAAGAAAAAACTGTTGTTGGAATGTTCAAGATTCTAGATGATCTCTATATGGCGAAATCACTCACTAGTAGAATTCACCTAAAACAGAAGTTGTTTGATTTTTCTATGAATCCGAGTGTGTCTTTAAAGAAGAATGTTGATGAATTTCTCAAGACCATCGCAGATCTTGAGAATGCAGAAGTGATAATATCAGACGAAGACCAGGCAGTAATGTTGTTGGTGGCTTTACCTCACCAATTTGATGGCTTAAAGGATACCTTGAGATATAGCAAGACCACACTATAATTGCAGGAAGTAGTGTCTGCTATTAAGTCAAAGGAACTTGAGGCTGGTTTTCAGATGAGAGATTCAACGCCATCTGCAGAAACACTCTTTGTGAAAGGCAAGCAAGGTCCTGGTTGGGATAAGTCTGATGACAAGAAGCATTCTGTGGCAACAAAGAAAAATAAGGGAAAGAACAAAGTGAAGCAATCTAAGAAGAAGGGATGCTGGTATTGTGGTGAATAGGGGCAATTTAAAATGAAATGTCCACAAAGAGGGAATGAGTCTAAGTCAAGAGGCTTTAACAGTGGAGAAACATCACAGGTAAACAATCATGACACAAGAGTTGATGTCTTGTTTGTGGATTAATCATTAGCTATTACACTTGAGGAATTAGAATCAAGATGGGTTATACACTCTGGTTGTTCTTTCCATATGTGCTGAGATAAAGGTATACTTGTAGAGCTGTATGAGTCAAATGCAGGGACAGTTAGAATGGCTAATGACTCAGTCTCCCAAGTGAAAGGAGTCGGCTCTGTAATGTTGATCAATCCAGATGGGTCTCAGGTTGTGTTGACTAATGTTAGATTTGGTCCAGATATGAGAAGGAAGTTAATTTCTCTTGGAACTCTTGAGTCTCAAGGCTGCAGCTACAACTCTAAGAATGAGATTTTTCAGGTTAAAAGAGAAGAGAGAGTTATATTCTAGGGGCAGAGGTTGGGAACTTTGTATTTTCTTGTTGAGAAGAAGGAAAATATCATTTCAGTTAGCTTGAGCAATGAGGTGACTGAGGGTGAAACAAGTCTTTAGCATAGTATGTAAGTACACATGAGCCAGAGGGGATTGGATGTTCTAGCCAAAAGGGGCCGGCTTGATAAGAAGAAGTAACAAAACTGGATTTCTGCGAAGACTGCATATTTGGCAAGACACATCGACTAAAGTTCAAAATTGATGTGCATACATCTAAAGCACCTCTTGAGTATATCCACACGGATTTGTGGGGTTCTCCATACGTACCTAAGTTACTTGGAGGGTGTCAATACTTTCTTAGCACAATAGATAAATTTAGCAGGAAGGTCTAGATTTGATTATTAAGAGGTAAAGATGAGGCGTTTATCAGGTTTAATGAGTGGAGGAAACTGGTTGAAAATCAGAAGGGCCTTAAGACTAAGATGCTGAGAACCAATAACGGACTTGGGTTCTGCAATGTTCAGTTCGACTCTATGTGCAGATAGGATGGAGTTAAAAGACACAAAACAGTGGTGTATACTCCTCAACAAAATGGCGTTGCGGAACGGATGAATAGGACGATTATTGACAAGGTGCGTAGCATGTTAAGTGAGTCGGGTTTGTCCAAAATCTTTTGGGCTGAAGCCACAAATACTGCAGTAGTTCTAATTAATAAATCTCCGTCTACTGCAACTGATTTTAAAGTGTCTGATGAGTTGTGGTATGACAAGGAACCAGACTACTCTACTCTAGGAAGGTTTGGATCTATTTGCTATGTTCATCCTGATGAAGGTAAGCTGAATCCAAGAGCTAAAAAGGTGTTTTTTTGGGATATTCGGATGGAGTGAAGGGGTTTAAAGTCTGGTTGATTGACAATGAGAAGAGTGTTGTTAGCAGAAATGTTTTGTTCAAGGAACATGTATTGTACAAGGCTGATCTGAAAGCATCTACTGATATTAGTGAAACTGGAGATAGAAGTGAGCAGCTGGAGTTTGAGATGGACACAATTAGAGAAAAACCGCAGGATCAGCCTAGTCTGGAAACTTTTGAACAAAATGAAGAGATATCATCTGATGGTGACACAAAAGATGGGTCTGTGGATGATGAACTAAAAGAAGTTCTTAGTTTACAAGAGTATGTACTAGCTAGGGACAGAGTTCAAAGAGAGATACACAAGCCTTTGAGGTTTGGAGATGAATGTCAAGTGCTTGAGTATGTATTGTTAACAACAGAAGATGGTGAAATAGCATAGCCATATGACCATACAGAGGCTACTAGAAGCAGGGATTGGCAATTCTGGAAGGATGCTGCTTAGGAAGAGATTTATTCTCTGGATAAAAATGGAACTTGGAGTCTGGTGGAGTTGCCAAAAGGTCAAAGAGAAATAGGTTGCAAGTGAGTTTTCAAAAGAAAAGAAGACATTCCTGGTGTTGAAAGAGCGAGGTTCAAAGCTCGATTGGTTGCTAAGGGCCTCTCACAAAGGGAAGGAATCGACTATAATGAGATATTCGCTCCGATTGTCCAACATGTATAGATAAGAATTCTTTTAGAGATAGTTGCTGTGGGAACCAAAATTCTCACTGTCAATGTTATGTGGTTCAGGGACTCTCTGTAGCCAAAAATCGACAGATCAGCAGTGAATACGAAAGTTGATGGATAAAGAATACGAAACTAAGCTGCGAGATAAGATCAAACAAAAAGCGTGAGTAAAACGAATATGCGTACAAATTGTGAGATTCAGGTTAACGAGATTCGTATGACGAAATTGAGATAAATAGCGAAG
>OVAN01008245.1:0-18448 GCA_900406275.1 Anastatica hierochuntica | reverse complement strand
AAAAAGTAGGAGCTATTACAAGACACCACATACCTTAGGGAAAAAAAGCATTTGTAGAAAGTCAAAAGAAATCGTAAGTGTCTTTACACTTTATAATTACTATCTTTTCTATATTTAATTTATTTGGATTAAAACGTGTAGTTTCTAATAACGGGTAAACGTCCGAGTCGTGGAGAGATTTTTGTGTGCACACGCCAAAAGAAGAATGGAAGCTTTGTCAATGAAGAAGCTCGAGAATTATCGGTCAGATTCTTGCATACTTTTTTTAGTAATCTTGGTATGATATCTATAATTGATCAAATGTATAATTTTATGTCTTCCCGATTTCTTTCACTTTTAGGAAAAGCTAAAGGAGAAGATGATTGAAAATGCGGCTAACACTTCTGAAAACAACTCTACACCAAATTTGAGTGATGAATTCTTTCAAGTATTTGGGGCGGAACGTCCTGGTCGTGTTCGGTGTGCTGGTCTTGGTCCCACGCCTTCTACATTCTTTCAGAATCGCACATCCATGTCATCCAGTGATGCAGATACAGAACTAATTTGCTTAAGGAGACGAGTATTTGAGTTAGAAGAGAAAGTGGTGAAGATGAATGATTTAGAAGACAAACTTAATGAGATGAATAATATCATTAAGGATCTTACTAGCTCCAGAGAATTGTAGAGGTACATATATTTTCTCCTTTAATATTTTACAATATTCAAATTAAAGGTCACTAATAATTTTCTTTTGTTTATTTATTATATTTCAGGGACAAATGTTATGAGGATAGATGACTCGTTACTTAAATCTTATTACTTTAGTGTTATTTTCTTTAGTGTTCTTTTCGTTTGTTTAGTTCTAGTGAATCTTATTACTTTCATGTAATGGATTTCTTTGTTGAAGACATATGCATATTTGATCTTGATTCAGTTTTTGAGTTTGTGAAAATATGATTATTATTAAGTATACAATAATATTTAGACGTAATATAATCAGAATACAAATATTATTTAAATATTTGAAGATTTATATTCAATTAAATAAACTTCCTTGAATTTATTTTAGTATCATTTTTACAAATTAAATTAAAATGATGTAAGTCAAACGTTAACGTCGTTTCATAACTGATGTAAGTAAGAAGTCTTGAATCAGTTTTAAAGTGATGCAAATGTTAAATTTAACATCATTTTAAAACCGATGTAAGTAAAACGTTTTGAATCAGTTTGAAAGTGATGCAACTTTTAAATTTAACATCGTTTTGAAACCGATGTAAGTAAAATATTTTGAATCAGTTTGAAAGTGATGCAAATGTTAAATTTAACATCGTTTTAAAACCGATGTAAGTAAAACGTTTTGAATCAGTTTGAAAGTGATTCAAATGTTAAATTTAACGTCATTTAAAAACTGATGTTATTAAAAAAATAGAATCGTTTAATAAAAATGATACTAATGAAATATAAATGATGCTAAATATATACTATCAGGTCGTTTTCTAAAACGATGCAAAATATATTTAGCTTCACCAGATTTAGAGTCGCTTTTAAAAATGATTCGATAATTCATGCATCATTTTAAAAATAATGTTAAGTTTTTTAAAAAATGATGCAACAATAGACCTTTTTTGTAGTGGTTCATTAAACACTTTGTAGTACATCCAATCAATGCCTTTATAGTCATCTTTTACGGTTGACGTTTGACAAAGTTAAAGTGGACTAATTCATGTATAAGAAAACATGATGAACCTAGGTCAAAGGATTATACTCTATAGTTACAAATGAGAAACTCAAATGACATCCATATAAAAATCTTGTAGAGTTCTCATAGCGGGTCATTCCGATATTGTGTTCTCTAACACATATATCTATGTGATTGAAAAATCTTGTAGAGTTCTCATATTGGGTCATTCTGATATTGTGTTCTCTAACACATATATTTATGTGATTGAATTTAATATAACTTATCAATGGTTCCATGAAACTTAGTCATCATCTACCTCACATACTAGTCATTCATAGTTATTAATGTCCTTGCTTAATAACCTGACTATGAACCTTAATAATTTAAGTCATCTATCACTTATAAGGTTTTATGATCAAGTCACGTACTTGATAACTTATAAGAATGATATAAATTATTTTGGGACTATTGTTTAACTATCCAATAGTCAAATAATACAACACATAATATATTTCCATGAACATCATATATTTAACAAACCTCCCACTAGAATCAAGACCTTATCTTTCAAATTCTAGTTCTTAAAGCAGTAGTATGACTCTCATACTTACATTCTTCATGAGGTTTTATAACTCATTATTTACTCATAAGTTTCTCAATATATTAAGAACTTATCCTTAGTCCTTCTCAAGTACTCAATGATGTTCTTGACTGTCATCCAATGACTTTCACGTGGATCAAACTGGTATCTGCTCATCATGCTCATGCATTCTCGCTCATAAAATGTTGGAGGACACTGAGTCTTGTGACGAATTATGCCATGAGACATTGGTAGAGAGCTCTCTTGGAATCATGGATTTTGAACCTATGTAAAATCTTATCACTATAAGTATCTTGACACAGTCCAAGAGCTTATCTAATATATCTCTATAGGCCTTTATTCCAAGAATCAAAATAACTTTTGCCATGTATTTTACCAAGAAATAACTTCCTAGCTAAGTCTTAAGAGACTAAAGCGAAGGAACATCATTCTTATTGAACAGTATGTCATTTACATACAATACCAAAAAGGTAACTACACTCCCACTAGTCTTCTTGTAAACGCACTTGTCTTCATTTCTAATGAAATCAAACTCTTTGATCTTTCATTAAAACGAAGATTTTAACTTCGCGTTGCTCACTTCATACCGTAGATGGAACGATGAAGCTTGCATACCTTCCTAGCACTTTCAGGACTGTGAAACTTTCAAATTGTGTCACGTACACATCCTTTCGAAGTATCCAATACAAAATTTTTTTTCACATCCATTTGCCATATCTTATATGCAGCAGTAGCGAGAAGAAACCGAATGGATTTAAGCTCTTCAACTAGCGAGTAAATTTCATCATGGTCTATACCATGAGTCTACTTATTACTTCTACCACCAGTTTAGCTTTAAATATCTAAGTATCACCATCCATGTAAGTTTTCTTTCTTAAAGACATTTATACTTAATGGTTTTAAGCCATCAAGTAAATCCTCCAAAGTCTGTACTTTGTTTACTGATATGGACCCCATTTTGGTTTCCATGGCTTAAAGCCACTAATTGGAGTTAGGGCCCATCATACTTTCTCATAATACATAGGTTCATCATTCTCTATAACCAATAGATCATGGCGATCTGTCACCCAAAACCCAAATCTATTAGGTTTTTGACGAGTCCCAAACCTACGTATCTGAGGCTCGACATGTGTGGATTCCACGACTCTTCGTAGATCCAACTAAAGTTCTTTATTAAAACTTAGAATATCCTCATGTGGTTCTCGAACCTCTTCGAGTAATACCTTACTCCCGCTGATTCCTTTCAAGAAAGACATCATTCTTAGTAACAAACATTTTGTTCTCAATTAGATAGTAAAAGTGATAACCTTATGTCTTTTTAAGACAACTTACGAGGTAGCATTTATCAATTTCAGGTGTAAGCTTACCAGTAGTCAATTGTTTGACATAAATTTCACAACCCTAAATCTTCTGAAAATACAAATTAGGAACATTTCCTGCCCACATCTCATATGGTGTCTTTTCAACTGATTTTGATGGACATTTATTTAACATAAACTCATACATTTCTATAGTGTGTCCCCAAAAGGATAATGGAAGATCTATGTGGCTTATCATCAATCAAACAATATCTAATAAAGTTGGATTTATCCTTTCAGACACACCATTTCAATGTGGTGTACTTAGAAGAATGAGATGTGAAACAATTTCACATTCTTTGAGATGATCACATAAAATCGGGTTTAGAAATTTAGCTCCATGATCTAATCGTAAAGCTTTAATTCTTCACGCCAAGTTGAATTCGTATTTCTTTCTGATAGTCCTTGAACATTTCTGAGGACTCAGATTTCAATACAATTCGAGGAAGTTTGATCCATTCAATTTATTCTTCCAAAGAACAAATTGCAATGAATGAAGGATTTGAGGATTTGACATATTTTCGGAAATGAAGTACGAAACACAATACGATGTTTATGGATTTTGAGCGTTCTCAACATTTGAGAAAACTCCCATTACACTTAAAACAACATTTTCCTCGAACCGAGTGTATTGATCCAAGATCCATATTTCACTGGAATTCAAGTGAGCTTTTGCCCATCGCCCGAACTCCAATTATTTAAGTAAACAACCACATTGCTAATTATATCCAGTATAACTCTTGGTTGTGGATGACATCTTATGTCTAATCCAACCATATGTCTCTAAGCCCAAAACCGTTTTGATAGCCTAGTCAAGTGAACCAATCTCTTTTCATATGGTAACCATTACCATTTGTCTCACTCATGTAATTGTGGACACCCTACTTGGCAGAACCATCACATAACAAAACAAGCCTTGACGGTTGACAAGATTGTGGAGACATAAAATACTTGATATTATTTGAGGAATTTAATCTTAATCTAATTTCTATTTTAAAAATCATATCTAATATAAATTATTAAAATTTAATACGCATATTTAATTGGATTATAAATAATTAAATTTACTTTAATTAAAATAAATAAATAATTATTTATGTAATTAAATTAATTTTAATCAAAATTAAAATCAACAATTATTTATATAATTAATCCTAATTAAATCTAATATCCTATTCCAATTAGGATTAGAATTAAAAGATTAAAACTACAAAAAATTCTTTCTTTTTTTAAATTTTAAAAATTCAAGATCGAAATTAGACATGTAGTCTCTGATACCATTGCTGGGATTCGTAACGATTTCTAAACGATTTATAAATATATTTACAAATTAATTTCCAGGAATCATGCAAATTATTGACTTTGAATCTAATCTACGGGGTATCGAAGATACCTAAAAAATACGCAGTGGAAAGATAATCAGGATCTGGATCGAAGTTTTAAGCACTCCAAGTATTGTGCCTCTACTGGTATCCACACGTACACAAACTGGATCGTATCGGGGTGCTAGTGTCATTGAGATCAGATCTCAAAAAATTAGACAAACTATTTGTCTTCTACTGTATTTAGGATTCAGAGAGTTGTGTTTTTATTATTACTCTCACAACCTTCTCCTCGAACATTAACATATATATATATATATTAACATATATATATATGTTAACATATTAACATATATATATATATGTTACTATATATATATATATGTATTAACATATATATATATACACACACGTCCGCCAAGTCAGCCACTTCAATGGGCCAAACCCATATCACTTAATAAAATCTTAATTCAATTATTCAAATCGTGGCGTGCGCACACACATATATACACATAATTTGTAATACTTATTTATCATATAAATAAAATACTCACAATCCTAAATACACTTTGCTCAGGTGTGTGACCTGTAGGACCATATAATATTAGTAATAGATTCAAAATCTATAGATTATAAGCGGTGTCTAGCAAAAAAAAATTATAATCACCTAATATTATCTGATTTGTCGAACTTCGACACTACAATTTTATTTAGAATAAAGTACAAATGATTTCAGGACATTCCCATCACTATTCGCCTACTAGTTTTATCCGATTGTCTCTCTCTCCTACAATGGATCATAGCTGAAGTGATGGGTGGCTATTCTAATTATGCCTTCATCTGTTTCAATTGATGAGACTACTAAGAATCCAGAAGTGTATGAATCTGTGTGTTCTATGGGATCATGCCTTTCTTCTGAGCATCTTTTTTACCAAGTTCAGAGGAATAATGGAGGTTAATATTTAGACTTTTCTAGTGAAAAAGACTAGTCCTAGTGATGTAATATTTATAATGTATCTATTTGATGTTGTAACTCCCTTATGGTGTCAGCATGATGCTTTTAGTTCATGCGCAGTTATTATGATGTATCAGTTCATCACTAGCTTTTGCTCTATTAGAACTATGTTTACATTATATGAGAACTTCCTGCTGCCTAATTTTGTGTTGTTTAATCTGAGTTGCTAAGTTTTATATCCACAAGAATCTCTAAAGCATACTGATCAATGCTTAATTGTTTGTATAATTCATCAAGTGGTGATCTTCCCTCTGTGGACACCCTTTTCCTTTGTGACCCGTAAGAGAAGGTCCCTTAAGATCCAACGATTCAACTTTTTGAAATATTCTTGATAACAAATGTTTGGATGTTCTTTAGATAGTTGAAGTGTCATTTTTTCAAAGGATCTTGAGAGGTTGTTTTTTTGTCATTATAACATGTGGCCAGAGCCAGTATGGTAAATTTAGTGGCCTAAATCATATACCAAAATTATGGCCTATTTTTGTTGTAAAACAAATTTATGTAACAAATAATTAACACATTAACTAACAAAATCACAAAAATAGGTTGGTACACGTTGAAGGTTTGAACCCTAGACAAGGAGGTGAAATAAAAAAGAGAACTAACCACTAAACTACAAGTACTTTTTACCATGAAGGTGGCCTAAATATATTTATAACAAAGTGTGGCTTCACCATAAAAATAAGAGATCCAACAGCAAATTTATAAAGTTTCAAAACATTATCATACGGGAACAACACTTTAATGAAAATGGTTTTGCCTAATTAAACTACTACTTCTTATAGCTAGCTAGCAAGAGAGCATCAGAGAGGAACTTGGATCACTTCATTGGCTCTGGTGATCATATGCCGTTTGCAGATCCAGGCAATGGACCCATTGTCTATGTATCTAACTCTCCACAGGCCAAACTTCTCTGCAATATCCTTACCGGTCGAGCAATTCTGTTCCCTTAAGTAATCGATGAGCCACTGTTGAGCTGCTCTTTGATCTTGCTCCTGGATGCCTCTGTCTCTACCTCGGTTCCTACCCAGTGCAGTAGCGACGCCTATGGCTCCTGCAGCTCCAGCTGCTCCAGTCATAACAGCTGGGTTGGCTAGGTGAGCGATTGCGTGGCCCAAGTCAGGTATCATGTGCCCCATCCCAGCTGCCCAGTTTGCTCCTATCCTCAATGCAAATGTCACTAGACTCAGGAAGTTTGTCATGTATGGAGCCAAGCACTTCACAGCTTGATTGTCTATCTGCATCACATCACACCCAAGCTGATCTTCTACAACGTGCATTTCCCGTCTAAATTCGCATAACATGTGTATCCGTAGAGCAACCATGCCAGGAACCATTGCTGTGATCAGTCTTCTCCCGTAATTCTCTCCTCTGATGAAGTAAAACATGTTTGGTACTTTTCTTTCATCCATCTGGATATTGTAGTTGACAAGGTAATTCACTTTGTGATGGAGTTGAATCAGAAGTCTGTGCTCGTAGTATCTCAGTCCTTGGATCTCTTGCTTCAGGTCTCGTATCTCTTGCTCGATAATCTTCAGCCTCTGAAGTACGGCTTCTACACCCTTAGCAATTCCACCGAAGCTAGGATCGACCTTTTCCAGCTCATTGGTCACTGGTACATGATCAAGGTTTTCCTCTGTGGGAACTTGTAGTTCTTGGGCTAAGTTGTACAGATCATGGTACCTCCTTTGCAATACTTCTCTAAAATCATCATCAGAGAGGAGGTCGCGGGCTAAATCAAATCCCGCTCTTAGAACAGTCTTGCCTAAGTCTAGAACAGAGTCCCATGTGTGTTGATAGTCATACATAGTCTCTGCAGGAACTGATGATAATGCTTCTTTAAGTCTCTGAAGGGAAACAAGCTGATTTTGACGGAATCGCGGTGGAGTTAAGTCCTGGACGCATTGTGGTCTTATGATGTGCTCAAGGAGGATCACACCCTGGCAGCTGCTTTGGATAGCCGGAATGATTAGCTGGTGAATGAGCCTCAAAGTTTCTGTCAAGCTCTTTGTTGAAGAAGCAAGAACATCGATGTAATTTCCCAACTGTCCTCCAAGCTCAACTCTAATGTTAATGCCATGGATCGTTATAGCAATGAGGTACTTCTCAAGACTATAAGTTGCCCCGTGTTGGTTCTTCAGTTCCATGATTCTGTTGTGAAGGTGCACCTGTGCAAGCAATAATAAACGATCGATAAGGTTTGAGTTCTAAAGGGATGTAAAGAAACAGAAAGTGGTCTTGAGCCCCTTGCCTGTAAACGAGGGAAGCACCCAGCTGTGAGGAATAGGTTACTTGAATCATCGCACTGGAGATGCCGGCCTGAATAGACACAGTCCTGTGTGTTTATTTGCCATTTCTGCGTCTTTCCTCTACCGTCTTCGAGTATCAATGGGACAAACAATGATGAATCTGGACTGGAAGGGTCTTGTTCATAGCAAAGTTCTACTTTCTTCATCATCCTCACAAGGTCACACGCATCGAAATGCTCAAGTACCTTTGAGGTCATTCCTGGAATCGGACTCTGCAGACTAGTTTTCAAAATCTTCTCCAGTTCTTTCTCGCTGACAAAACCGTTTCTTTCCCTAGTGCTTTGCTTTCTTACATCAAGCTTTACCAACTGGGCAAGAACCTCTCCACAAAACCATTCGTAGTCTAGTATAAGAATGCCCAACTCATCAAAGTAAATTACCTCTCCTATTTGGTGAAGGCATGTGGCTATGGCTCGCCGTCTTGTCTCCACCGTCTCAATGTTTTCACCGCGAGACTTTATTCTCAGCGAAGGAACTTTGTATTGGCAAAGGTCCCCAAAGGCTTTCCATCTCATAACAGGTTTGTTTAAATTCTCTGATCTCCAGTCTGACAAGAGCAGAATCATATCACTGCAAAGCTGATAAACTCGAGGAACTCTTTGAAGTATGGCTTTGCTTGTCATCCGAATATGATGTGTGAGTTTACTAACCGAAGGAGATGATCTTGCATCAACTGTGAATATAGTTGGATAGAAATCCACCAAAGTTTGAAACTTATCTCTCAGTCTCTGAATGGAACCCACAGTTGCCTGAAAGCTTTCTGATTGCTGATTGACTTTTTCGGAATGCGTGAGAACAATAGTGACATTTGGTTTCATGCACTGTTGAACCGCTTTTCTCGAGTTGGAATCGATGAATCTAAGCCAGTATTGAAGCTCTTCTTCTATTTCTGCCGGTGTTTTGGGTTCTTTATTGCTAGGTTTCCTAAACAAGCTCAATATGATCAAGAAGAGACACGGGCTAGGGAACATAAAATCATGAAGAGCATAGAAATCGTGCTGCCCCGCGAGATTCCACAATGAGATCTTTGTCTCATCGTCCTTGAGTGTCTTTATTTTCATCCCACCAACTGTTTTAACAGCTTGCTCCACAGGATTCATCAAAGTTCTAACATTCTCCACATAAGGAAAGCCGGAAGACGAAGAGAAACTTTGCAGTACAGAGTTGCAGAGTGTTGTCTTACCTGCGTAGTCTTGTCCACAGAGGAAAACTCTAATGCTCTTTGGCTCAGTAAGTGGCATATCCTTAAGAGAATCTGTCTCTTCTTCATCTATATTCCTACCATTATGTCCCAGCTTCTGATAGATCTCATCTGTTTTCCCTGAATCTTGAAGTGGAGTTCTCACTAAATCGATTTCCTCAATCAATGGATTAATCTGCAATGTCTCAGTGATTGCCTCCAAGACTCTATCACCTCTTACCCCTTTGCAGCCTTGTACTGAAAACCGTCTTAAAGAGGCATTCTTCTGCAAACTCTTGAAGATTTGTATGAAATCATCAGGTCCAAGGCTCTCATCGTCGTGAATCCCCAGATGAACCACGGTCTCATTTGTTGTCACCATCTTTAAAATCCCCCTAAGTCCATCTCTTCCAATCTTTGTCTTGGAACCTCCAAAGACAATAGACCTCAAAGTGATGTTGGCTTGTAATTGCAGAGCAGAGAATCTACTCAACGGACAGAGCAAATCCTCTACACCGACGCTCCCAAACCGATTTCCATCAACATACAAACTCTGCAAGGTCTTGTTCTTAAAAAGTCCAGCTGCAACATAAACAACCGCCTTGTCTTTAAGACTGGTTTTCGAAAGCTTCACTTCTCTAAGAGTCTTGTTCTGTTCCAAAACCCATCGAAACTCCTTCGCCCACTGTGAATTCAACTTTGCGCCAGTCATATCTAGAGACCTCACAGTTGTGTTCATCCCCAACGCTGCAGCGACTCTGCAAGAACCAGAAATGTCAATCTGGTAAATCCTCAAAATGTTGCTCTCAGGCAAGAACTCAACGACCTTTGAGCTTATGTCTCGTTTGTGATCTCCACTCCACACATGAACCTCCATGACCCTGTTCATACCCAGAACAGCAGATATCAATGGCGTCGCAGTGAAGGGGCTCGAGTCGAATATGGAGAAAAGTTTCAAACTTGAGTTCCTTTCGATCATCTTCGAGAGCTCTTCTGCTCCTTTAGACCCAATCGAGTCTTCCCAAATCTGCAATTCCTCTAACGAGTCGTTAACTTGAAGGGCCGATCCGAGAAACGTAGCTCCTCTGCATCCAATTCTCGACTCTATGAACATAACCTCTTTCATCGAAACGTTTCTTTTTAAGATCCCTGAGAGCTCGCTCAGACATAGCTCACTGAACCTGTTCTTTCTGAAAGCAAGCTGCTTTATCTTGGAGGTGTTGTCGAGCAACAACCCAAGGCTCTGCAATAGCTCGATTTCCCACGAGATTCCTTCGAACTCCAAGTTCCTCAGAGATGTTTGCGTCTCTAAAGATGTCGCTAGCTCTATGAATATCTGGGAAAGTGAAGTGAGGTTGTCTTTGGTGACGTTGATGTTCATGGAGGTTTCTGTTACGAGGTGACAATGCGTGCTGTTTTCGGAACATGAGAAGGTTAAGGTTTCAACATTTAAGAAGAAAGTTTGTCGTGGATCTTTGATTGCTTGAAGAAACCATGAAAGGTCTTTGAAGCTTTGGTCTGCCTCTGACGCCATCTTTAGGCAGAGAGAAGAGGAAAGGTAAAGTGCGGAAAATAAATAAATTGTTGTAAAATGGTTTTAGAAAATTTACAGAGTGGGGGTTATGTAGTCTGTACCCTTTATTTATTGGTGTGACTTTTTGAAAAATTAATCCACAATCTGACTTATGACTAACTTTTACCACCAAAAAATATTTTATTACTCAAACTTGAGAAACAGTTTCGAAATAAAAAGATCAGAGAAAAAAAAGATGGAAAAAAATTGTCTCGCTAGTTTTACTAACTTGATGCACGTGGAACATATAACACAAAGAATCTTGGAAATAGACTTCGTAACATCCCAAACTTCTTGAGTTCCGTCGAAAAATCTGGTCATGCATCTCGATTGTCGATCGTACGTGTAATATTTTGGCAATCCCTTCCAAAACTTGACTGGATCTTTGGATTTGTCATAACATACTTTGCATAGCCCAAAACAAGACTTCAAACTCTGTTTGGAGAGGTGATAATTTTCGAATTGGTTTCTGGATCCCATTAAATTACATTCACCATAAACACCATGTAAAGTCCATGCAATGTCACTAAAAGCGTATGTCTACTTCCATGATCCGTCTACCATACACATATTACGCATGCATATGGCATTCGACTCTTGGACCAATGTCAAGTCGTTTAAGGACGCCTTAATCCATGTCCGCCATTCATATATAACGTGGTTGATAATGTTCAACGGTTCTCTGGATATCCCCCTAAAGAACTTCTCATTTCTATCTTTTTAGATAAACCATAAAATTCAAGGATATGAGTATGTTCCGTCCCTATCATCTTAACCATTTGTCCAAAAAGATGAGTCAAGTTACTAAAAACGCTTGAAGTCGAAAAAACCCTGACAACCGACAGGATAGGCGAAATCGCCCATGAACTCATGGCAGGGAAATATTCAAAAAAGCATGGTAAATTGATTCTTCAGGACTCCCACATCTTGGACAATAATTGTCACAGTTGAGTCCTCGATTGATTAAGTTACTTGTAACTGCAATGCGACCCGATAAGATTTGCCATATAAGATGACAAATCTTTTTAGGAGTATTTACCTTTCAGGCATGACATTTAAGAGCGGAAACACTCGGTTCCCTACAACTTGGTTCATCCATTGAGTTCAACACGGTCCTTGTAACCCAATATCTAGATTTAACTATGTACATCCCTAACTTAGTGTGTTTTCAGCAATAATCATTCATATGAAAATGACTTGCTAATCGGTAACCTCCTTATCATAGGTATATCCTCAGGATCCACATATTGTTCCAGCATTTCTAGATTCCACTGTTTGGTCTGACCGTTCAATAAAATCATTAGCGACCATCAAAGGATGCGCCACCATTATTCTTTCTCTCATAGGTCTTGATGGCCATACTGGGATCTGTGGATCCTCCTATACTCTAATATTAAGTCCAAAGATAATCTTTTTTCTAATCCCTAGTGTAACCAGTGGTTTTCCGCCATTACACTCCTCCATCCACAGGATGAACCATCCTCCGTAGTTATCTGAAGGGGCGAGCTATGTCTAAAATATATCCCTTTGAGCACTCTAGATAAAAGGGATTGTGGATATTGTAGCATATGCCAGAATTGTTTAGCCAAAAGGACCAAATTAAACTCATGCAGGGTCTTGAACTTCATACGGTCTTCCACCTTAGGTATACATAATTTATCTCATGTTATCCAATGGATCCCCTTACGAGGAGGATTTGTACTCAATCAATACCTTGATATCGCCCCTGTCAATTTGTTACATATATCGAGGGGTAGCAGAAAACTAGACATAATGTATGCCAGGAGAGTTAAAGCTACGACCTTAATCATTATCTCCTTGCCCCCCCCTTGATAACCACTTGGTTGACCACATGTTAAGTCTGCTCTACAAGCGATCTTGAATGAAGGCAAAGATCTTACATTTAGATCCGCTTATATCCTCTGGATACCTAAATAGGTACTCATCCTCCTCATGTTGGATACCCATGATGCTCTTAAGCTCCTGATCCGTGTTATTTGGCACATTCTTCCCAAACATAATCGATGATTTTTCAAGGTTAATACATTGGCCTAATCCTTTGAGTAAATCTCCAATATTCTCAACATCTCCATGCATTCACAGGACTCCTCTTACAAAAAAGAGATTGTCATTAACAAAAAAGAGGTGGGACACTGATGGGTTAGCACGTGCTACTCGCATTCTGGTTACGTATCCATGAAATTTTGTCTCTTTCAAAGGACCAATGCGCACTTCCGTAGAAAGAATGAAAACAAAAGGGGACAAAAGGTCTCCCATCTCAAACCTCTCTGAGGTATAATATGTCTTTTAAGTTGGCCATTGATTAAAACTCGATAGGACACCGATCTGACACATCACATGGTCCATCTGATCCATGTTTCCGCGAAGCCTATCTTCTGCATAATTGCTTCCATAAAATCTCACTCCACCCGGTCATAAATTTTGCTCATATATGTTTTAATAACCATTCTTTTATTTTTCCTGGCAAGGTTTGTCCGAAGTCGTGAAATATCTCATGTGCTACGAAAATATTTTCTGTAATCAATGCGATAAAGGCCGAGTGGGTCTCAGAGATCAAACCAGGCAGAATTCTCTTTAGTCGTTGACAAAATGTTTTTGATATAATCTTACAACACACATTGTATAGCCTAAATGGCCGAAATCCAGCCATCTCCTACGGTATACCCTTTTTCGGTATTAAACATATTTTTGTTCACTCAGCCCATGAAAAACGCTACCTTCCACCGAGAATCCATTCACCATAGTTGTCAGATGCTTCTTCACTTTCTCCCAAAAATGTTAGTAAAATAGAGTTTTCATTCCTCGGGATCTGACGCTTGCTCTAGGTGCATGGCAAATAATGTTGATAACCTATGATTATTATTGATTTATTTATTTTGAACAATATATCAAATATTGTTTTACTACACTATTAGAATTGTTTTTTCCCAAAACTACACTCATAAAATATTTTTTTACATCTGCACCAAATTTAGCAGTCAAAACATTATTACACACTGATAGCCCAATAAATCTAATAGCAAAGAAGCTTGGCAGGATCCTAGTCAACGATCTATGGCTCTCATCTTTTCAAAACTCTATGAGGATCTTTGGAGAACCTGGTATCTCAGACCACAACCCGTGTCTGCTTTAACTGAATATGCAAAGAGAAGAGGAAAACTTCTTTCAAATTTTTCTCAATGATCAACCATCATCAAAACTTCCCTGAGATTCTAAAGGCATGCTGGAATGATTTGAACTTCATTGGCTCAGATATGTTGCGGATTCCAAAGAAACTAAAAGAGGTGAAGACTGTAATTAAAGGTTTCAATAATCGGAACTTCTCGGGAATAGAATCTAGAATAGCAGAAGCATATGCAGCCCTTCTCTAAAGGCAAAATGATGTGTTAAGTAATCCAACTGATTTAAATGCTGCCAAGGAAAGAGAAGCTTGCCAGAAATGGATCACCTTGGCAAAAGCTGAGGAATCTTTTTTGAGGCAGAAATCTAGAGTGCAATGGATTCAAAATGGAGATTCAAATACAACTTTCTTTTACAAGAGCTTGAAATGAAGACAATCCCTTAATCACATTCACTTCCTCTATGATGATGAGAATAAATTGGTGGATTCCAAACAACAAAAGTTGATTGTTTCATATTATGAAGGATTGTTAGGTGGGGCAATAAATACATCTCCAGCCACTCCTGAATAGATTGGAAACTTGGTCTCTTTTCGATACTCAGAAGAAGTTAAAGAGCTTCTATCAGCAAACATCTCTCCCCTGAAAATTCAGAATGTTTTCCTCAGCCTGCCAAAAAATAAGTCTCCAAGCCCCGACGGCTACCCAGCTGAGTTCTTTACTAAGAATTGGACAATAGTGGGACCCGATGCAATCAATGCGGTTGCTGATTTCTTCAATTTAGGTAAGCTACTTCAACAATGGAATAATATCTCTCTCACTTTGGTACCGAAGAAACTCAAAGCAGAAAAGATCATTAAATTTTGACCAATCTCATGTTGCAGCACATTGTAGAAAGTGATCTGAAAGGTGCTGGAAAATTGGCTTAAAAAGGTACTGTCAACCATCATCTCCTCTTGTCAATCTGCTTTTATCTTAGGAAGGCTACTTGCAGAAAATGTTCTACTAGCAACATAATTAATTCAAGGATATAATTGGAAGAAAATCACCAAGAGGAGTATATTGAAATTCGATCTTCAAAAGGATTTCGATTCTGTGAACTGGGAGTTTGTCTTAAATACTATGGTTGCGTTAGACTTCCCCACGACTTCCATCAACCTGATAAGGAGCTGCATTACCACTACTAGGTTCTCAATCTGTATAAATGGGGAATTACGTGGGTATTTTTGAGGAACAAAAGGCTTTCGTCAAGGGGCCTGCTGTCCCCTTATATGTTCTTCTTGATCTTCGAAGTTTTTTTCTCAACTCTTATTCAAGAACTTCTCATCTGGTGACATAGGATACCACCCAAATGTGCAGGAGCATCTGATCACTCATCTAGTTTTCGCTGATGATCTTATGATCTTCTTCGATGGTCAGCGATCATCTCTGGAGCAAATTGCTTCGACTTTATACGTGTTTGCTTCCTGGTCAGGGCTGAAAATGAATCGCTCAAAGACTGAGCTTTATACAACGGGTATGAACCAAGATGAAATCGACTGCCTACTAGACCTTGATTTCAACTCTGGTTCCCTTCTCGTAAGGTACTTAGGGCCTAACTTTGACGTATAAGAAGCTGAAAATTGCATACTACAGGCCCCTGTTGCAGAAATCTCTGGTAAATTCTCCTCTTGGTCAACGAGAGCCCTTTCTTTTGCATGTAGAAGATAACTAATCTCCTCTTTTATTTATGGGCGCCTCAATTTCTGGATGTCCACCTTCATCCTATCGAAGGGACTTCTTAAGAAAATCAAAAGCCTCTGCAATAAGTTTTTGTGGAGTGGAAAGACTGATGGAAGAGAAAATGTAAACGTCTCATGGTTGACAGTGTGTCTCACCAAAGATGAAGGTGGCATGCGGCTTAGAAACTTCAATGTATGAAACCAGACTCTCTCTCTCTCTTAAACTCATCTGGATGTTATTTGCAAACATGGACTCTTTATGGGCCACTTGGATTAGAAGAAACATATTGAGAACTAAAGTGTTTTAGGATCAAGATGCTCAAAAACACACATCATGGACCTGGAAACACATCCTCAAACTGAGACCTCTTGCCAATTTGTTCTTAAAGTGGCGGCTTGGTAATGGTAAGAGGGTTAGTCTCTGGTTTAACTCATGGTCTCCTTTGGCCCCCCTTCACCTTTTCTTCGAAGCAGATGGTGTATAACAAATAGGCATACCCATGAATGCAACAATTTCAGATGTCGCAACTTCAACGGGTTGGAGGATTAGATATCCGCGACCAAACTAGGCAACCACTCTACATGCTTTCCTTACAACAATTCAATTGCCCCTACCTGAAGATGTTGAAGACTCGGTTGTTTTGCTAGTTAATGAGCAGGAATTGAACCAGTTCTCCACAAAGAAAACCTGGGAAATTCTAAAGCCAAGAGAAGCAACACAGATTTGGATTAAAAATGTATGGTTCAAAGACTCAATTCCAAGATATGCTTTTCACATGTGGGTAACCATTCTAGATCGCCTACCTCTTCGTACAAGACTTTTTAACTGGGGACTTCAAACCAGTACGCTTTGTTGCCTCTGCAACAACCAAGATGAAACTAGATTCCACATCTTTCTCAAGTGTGACTTCAATGAAGAAATCTGAAGAATGAGAATGTACATATTGGAAGATCGCATGCTCTCCTTTCGTTCTTGGAACGCTTTGTCTTTATGGATGCATGGAGGGGAAGAGAAATCCCCAACTATACTTAGGAGGTTGCTGACACATAGAGTCATCTATGAGCTTTGGAGAGAGAAACGTCCGTATTAAGATCAATATTTCATCCTGTCTGGAGAGAACTTTTAAGATGGTTGACAGGTTCATGAGAGACATCATCATTGCAAAAAGAAGGAAAAAAATTCAAGCCCCTTATGCAACTTTGGCTAGGTAATGAGAAGGAAAACTAACACCACCTTCCACTAAGCTTAGGAGAAATTTTGCTTTTTAATTTTTTTGGGCAAGTATTCTCCTCATGTTTTAATTTTGTAATCTTGTTATAACATTTTATCATTCTAAATGAAAATTCACATATTTATCAAAAAAAATTATTACACACTTACTCCTAATTGAGCTAAATAAAAAGTTTAGTTTTTAGTTTTATATTTTCATTAGATCTCTTTATCGCTTGGCTTATTATTGTTTGTCAAAACACTATAAACAGACTATTGAAGATGAAAGATGGCATGTTGCAGTGGCCGATGAGATATTGTCTCTGGAAAATGGCAAAATATAGACAGTTGAAGACTTACTTGACGGTAAGAAAAGCTTTAAGCTGCTAATGGGTTTTTCTCCTTTAGTTTATTTTAGACGGGATACATGAAAGACATAAGAGTCGTCTCGTCGTACTTGGTAGTAATTAAACTGAATGTATGACTACGGCGAGACTTTTGCATCCGTAGCTAAGATGGTTACTATTCACAATGTCTTCAACAAGTAGCATTAAATGATTGTGAAGTACATCAAATATTTTTGTACATTGTCTTCTTACATGCGATCTCAAGGAGAAAATAAACAAGTGATTTCCACACGTGTTTGCACAGACGATAAAAGCAAGGTTTGTAGACTACACAAATTTCTCTACACCCCGAAACATACTCCTCATTTCTGGTTTTTGAAGCTTGGAAGTGCTCAACATGAATATGGTTTTGAGCATAATGAATCTGGTTATTCTTTGTTCACATACGAGAAGAATGGTATGCGCTTACTGATGTGTTAGTATTTTAGTAGCTT
The DNA here is from genome assembly GCA_900406275.1 of Anastatica hierochuntica. Lineage (NCBI taxonomy): Eukaryota > Viridiplantae > Streptophyta > Magnoliopsida > Brassicales > Brassicaceae > Anastatica > Anastatica hierochuntica. Next base: position 518 of record OVAN01008245.1, on the reverse strand, counting down.
TATTACGATTTTTACTCGAGAATTATGTTTTTTAGTATGTATTCAGATCTCATTGGCGCGAATTTGTGTTCTTTAGTGTTTTTACAAGAATCGTGCTTGGATGTGTGGAAAGATTGCATTTTGGGCGGATTTCAAGCATCGAAGGAAGTTTTCTTGAAGGCTGAAATATTCAAACATATGTACAAGGATCCCTGTCCCGTTTCTCTGACTGAATTTACGAAGAACCAAACCGAACTTATTGTGAACCGGATTTCATAACTAAAACCTAAACTCGTGTTTCCTGTATCATTATGTTATTTTTTTTAGTATTTGAGAGCAAGAGAGATATTGGTAACCTAAGGAGAAGAATCATCTTCCGTACTTCGAATCCGAGAAGAATTTCGAACCTTACTCTTTATTTTTGATAAATACAATGATGTCTCTCTTTGATTTGATTTGTGATTTGTCTCTTATCATGAGTGAGTAGTTTATTCTTTGGGTTTAGGGTTCTCGCATAGGGATTCATGAATTGTTGACAT
>OVAN01008244.1:4563-18448 GCA_900406275.1 Anastatica hierochuntica | reverse complement strand
ATGGCCTTTTGCTCCACTTTGATATCTTGTTTGATCTCCATCTCTTCCCTACGCTTCTAGACTCTTGTCTCCATGATTTTTAAGCTCCAATCCCACTTTGAATGCACCATTAGAGCCTCCCAAAGTCCATCCAAAAGAGCACCTACAAATGCAAGAAAGATGGATGCAAAATGCAATATGAACCTAAGCTAGACTGAAGACTCTAAATGATGCATTCTAAAGTTAATATGCTTATTTACAACCTAAATATGAATGAAAACTAAGCTAAAGCAAACTAAATATGTATGAAATTGTATGTACATCACACACCTGCCTTAGACGAATCAAGTGTTGTTGCCCACACAGGAACCTACACACAATACTCTGATGGGATTCCACTAACACACGAGAGTGAGAATCCCTGTGGACACGCTTCGTGCAGAACCGAGTCCTCCATAGCCTTCCATGGTCGGAGCTCGAGTCCTTTACCGAGACACCAAGGTCAAGAGATTGCAACAAGAACTCTGTGCCGCTCCAATACAGAAGTCAGAAGATAGATCCATCGAGCAGGAGGCCAACCTAAGCCTCACATGCCACCGCTTCTTAGTTTGGAGTCTATGAAGAAAAATAGATCTAGTAAATTGTCGATAACAAACCGCCTCCCATAAAATCCGACCCCTCGAACGCTAGCAGCTTCACCTTCCCTTCTCCTCTACCAAAAACCATTCATAATGAGCTTCAGACCCGGACGAAATATGTTCTTACCGCTGTGATGTCTAGAAGGATTGCTATATAGAAGCTAGCAATAAAGACTAGAGAAGCAAAAGAGAAAAACAAAAGAGAAAAAAGAAAAACCGTCAACGGCAGTGAACAAACACCCACTGTGGCTAGCAAAGAAGATCTTGTTTTTGCTCTCTCTCTCTCTCTCAATATTAATTTTTTGTTTCCTTTAATTATGACCTCAAAAGTAAATCTCTCGCTAATTTCAGTTTTTTTTAATTTCAGTTTCAACTTATAAACAAACGAGAAAACGTGTTATTTCTCAACGAGAACTATCATAGAGCACCAGATAGGGCCCAAACTAAGACATAGTCTCAGATGCCCATAAAATGAAAGTTAAATTGTTATATCTCCCTTAAATGGAAGTTAAATACCTATGTACACGCCAGAAAAAGTTCAAAATCTAAAATCCCATAGGAATCAGATTTATAGGGTTTTATACGGTTTATTGTTTTGGTATTAACCACTAAGAAACTATAAGAAACAGTAAATTGTAATAAAACCGATCAAGACCCGATTACACCTGACTAAGACCCGATTATTCATAACTAAGACCCGACCAACACTTCACAAAAAACAAAAAAAAATCCCAAATAAAAAAATCCCAATTTCAATGAACGCTAGATTCCAAGAAAGATGAAAGGGAAGTTGAAATCATAGCTTTAGTTAATCTAAAACTAGGAGTCAATGGTGATTTTGACGAAGAAGAACATAATTGTGGGGATTTTCAAATCGAGCAACTGATTCAAGCATTTGAAGACGAACCTCCAATTCGTCACAATGTGATTTCCGATAGAGACGACAACGTAGAAGAAGATGTTCCCCATAGAGAGCATTCACATATCAGACGCGGCAATGGAAGGTTGTATCAAGACTATACATTCTAATTGGTGTTGCTTTCAAAGAAGTTGTCATGGATTATGCCTTAAGAACACGCCGAAATCTGACACAATACAAGTATGATAAGGATAAGATTGGGTTTAAGTGTCTAGGTAAGACTGGTAGTGATGTCAAGGGTGAGGTTCGAAAGTGTGAATGGCAAGTACACGCCTCTATTCTTCCCAAGTCTGCTATTTGGAAAATTAGGGTGTTTAAAGATCATCATAGCTATCTACCTAATGGGGAGTATAACATAGTAAAGGTTCCTGTTATAACTAGAATGTTTTTAAATAAGATCCATGAAGAGCCAGAGTATTATATGCCTACGAATATTGAACAAACTATTAGGCAGAGATGGATCATCACTGTTTCCAGGCCATAATGTCAAGATGCAAGGAATAAGGCTTTGAAATGGATAAAGATGGAGTATGAGCATCAGTTTGCACATCTCTGAAACTATGCAGCTGAGATTCTACATTTAAACAAAAACTCTAATGTTGAGATTGAGACTCTGACTAACACTGAAGGTCAAGATGAGTTTAATAGATTTTATGTATACTTTGATATCTTTAGAAAAACGTGGAAAGAGTCATGTAGGCTGATAATAGGAGTTGACGGAACCTTCATCAAAACACAAAATAAGGGACAGTTGTTAGTTGTTATAGGTAGAGATACAAATAATGCTATATATCCTATAGCATGGGCTGTTTTACAAGTAGAAAACATACCAAACGGTTATGATTTTTGTGAGGAAGTTGAAGGTTGATTTGAGATTGGAAGATGGTGATGGATATATTCTTATATTTGACCGTCAAAAGGTAATATCTAATGTCTTTGTTCTTTTGTTTGAATGGATAAGGTTCGGGTTAAGATGGTGATGGATGTACTTATTCTATTTTTGTAGGGATTTATAAGAGCAGTGGAGATGGAGCTACCAAAGATGGAGCATGAGATGTGTATGAGGCACATCTATGGAAACCTGAAGAAGAACCATGGGTAGAAAACAGAAATCAAGCCACTGATATGGCATCTATCATGGAGTTACTATGAGATAGAGTTCAATGAACGATTGGACATGATCAGATGCTATGATTCTAGAGTTTATGATGATGTTATGAAAACAAATCCAAGAAAGTGGTGCAGGGCACAAATTGGGAAATTATTGTAAAGAGTTGAGAACAACTTCCATGAGTCTTACAACAAGACTGTGAACAAGGCAAGAGAGAAGCCATTTTTTCCTATGCTAAAGACCATAAAAAGATTAGCTATGGCCCAAATTGTTAAAAGATCAGCCATCTCTCATGCCCACACAAGTACGTATTTATATGATTTAACTTGTGTTCAGAGTATTTTGGGCCTTGGGAAACTTCATGAGTCTAGAAGCAGTACGACAAGCCAAAAGCAGGGGAATGTCGCTAAAAGCAGGAAGTTGGAAGTATACGTCTAGGTAAGAAGTTGGATGACTATTCCAACAGGGAAAAAGAAATCCTAAGTAAAAAGGATATATGCCTAAGTATCTAAGGGTATACACGACTTTCCTAATTCCAAGGGGATAATCATTAAGAAAGCACTATAAATACTAGACCTAAGGGTTCATAAAATGTATTCACCAAAAACCCTAGACATTATGTATTAGCTTAAGAGAAACTTGATCTTTGTAAAGGTTTTAATCACCCAAATAACATTGTACCTTGCTTTTCTTGATCAACACAAAACGTCTTTCTCTATTCTCTTTGCTTTGATAGTTATCTCTTACTTCCGTAGTGCTTCCAAAGAACATTCACAAAAAACATCCATAACAATTTGGCACTAGAACGAAGAGGGCTTACAAATAAAGCTACGTGACGATGGCAGGAGATAATGCTGACAACACGATCACGACACCTGTGAAGACAGACCCAAGCAACGATGAGATGAGATCTCAGTTAGAGACCCTACAAAAACGACTCAGGGAGATGGAGCAACTAAGACGGGACTAAACCCATGTTGGACATGATGCAGCCATGGCCGCGGAGCTCCAAAACCTCAAGCAATAGATAATAGCTTGCACGAAGAAGCTCCAAAAAGACACACAACGTCTACAACGTCTGGAACTTGAAAATGAAGTTCTAAGGGAAAAAAACTTTACCCCAATGGCCAACCAGGTAGCATGATAAAGAATAAGGGTGCCCGTACCCAGGATGCAAACCCTGGATACCACCCCAGCCGATAACAAAGGGGAAGAAGAGAACCTGGCCACTGGAGGAAACCCCATGAATCAAGACCATGTCCGTGGTTAAGAAGACCAGGTGGAATTGCAGGGTCGACAGGTTACAAACCCGACCCAGCAATATGATGAAGCCAGATACCTGTAACTAATGTTCTCCAATAAGTTTGAGGCTATCCAGTCAATGATTGAACACCTACCAGGAGTTGCACCTCCTCTAAGAAGGAGTGCCTTAAGCTCTTACGCAGACACTCCCTTCACCGAGGAAGTCACACTCATCGACATGCCTAGGAAATTCTCTTTCCCCACCATGAAGCCATATGATGAAATTCAGACCCAGATAATTGTACCGCCCAATACAGGCAAAAGATACTGACAGTGGTGATCCAGAAAGAGCTAAGAGAAGTTACCATGTGCAAGGGGTTGGATCCAGCATCATCGGCGCTGTTCTGCAGTGGTTTCTCACTATCCCAAACAAAAGCGTGGGATCCTTTGCTGCATTGACTGATATGCTCATACAACAATATTCCAGCAGCAGAGTTACTCTCACTGACGATCTCTATAAAATCAAGCAACGCAAGGCAGAACCACTACGCAACTATGTGCAGTGTTCCAACGAAGAGAAGGTTGTTGTCTGCAATTACAACATCACGGCTGACATCTCTGCCTTCAGGCAAGGGCTGCAAGAGGATGAAGATTTGTACAAGGACTTAACCAAGTTCACATGCAGAGCGATGGAGCACGTGCTTTCTCGAGCCAAGCGCAAATCAACTGGGAAGAAGACTTGGTCTTGAGGCAAGAATACACTTCCAGGTCAGAATCCCGAGTCATACAAAAAGAGAAAGCCATCAGGGATGATAAGCCTTGTCAAACNAAGCCTTGTCAAACCCCCCCCCCCCCCCCCCACAAATAAGATGGATGCAAAGAGGCAAAAGGCGAACATCGACCCTTGGGTAAATTAAACGATGAGAGACTCGCGGTGACCACCTGGCCCGACATCTCAAATCTGTCAATATCTAGAGGAGAGCTTGTAGGAATCATGAAGCATATGGGACCCCAGGTCATGTGGCTTCAGAAAATGAAGTCATCCGACAACCACAGAAACCCTAACTAGTTGTGTGATTTCCACAATAACCACGGTCACAGAACGGAGTATTTCATATCTCTCAAAACGGAACTCAATGAACTACTCAAAAAAGGATACCTCTGAGAATTCCTTTCTGACAAAGCCAAAGAATTGCTAAACAGTCAAGAAAACGACGCCCACGCTGGGCGCAAGGGCCCAGACTCTCCTCCGAGGTACGACCGCGTGACCTTTGTGATATCGGGAGGATCAGAGATTAGCGGAATCTCCCATGCTGTAGAAAAAAAGGGCACAAAAACCGCAAAAAGTAGCCATGATGTCCAGGGATCCAAACTGCAATGCCTCAACAAGGAAATAATCAGCTTTACCATGAAAGAACAAGACAAGTTCTAACTCCGCACCAATGCGCATTGGTTATTTCCTTAACGGGGGTGAATTGTTTGGTGAAGAGGGTATTGATTGACAATGGAAGCTCCATTGATGTGTTCTTCTTGGGGCTACTCATAATTGGGTTTAACCCAAGAACCCAATAAGCTCTAACCAAGAAAGCCACTCCACTCGTGGGGTTTAGTGGAGAGGTCAAGCAGACATTGGGGGAAGTTGCGCATCATGTCTACGCGGGAGGAGTAAACCTTTCTACCAGGTTCTCCATAGTATATTGTGCCTCTGCCTATAATATGATCATGGGAAGGCCTTGGATACAAGAGATGGGAGCAATGCTTCTACTTTACATCCAGAGCTAAAATTTCCAACCCCCTGGAGTATCAGAGAGATCAAAGGAGATCAAGAGAATGCCAGATCATGCTATTAGACCTCCCTAAAAGGCAAGATGGCCCCATTCACTACAAGAAAACAGATCATTCGCCACCGCAGAATTGGTAAAGAAGTAGTCGCAAAAGAAGTGTTTGCGACTTATTTACGACTAAAACTTCCAATCGTAAATATTTCGTCGCAAAAATGTTTAGTCGCAAAAAAGTTGCTAATTTGCGATTATTTTATGACATCCTAATGTGGTCGTATATTAGCGACGTTTTTAAACTATGTGTATAGATGCAAAATAACGGCGGTTGCGTTATTACTTTTAAGGGTCGGATATTAGCGACGGTTTAACAGTTTCTTTTCAGTCCTAAATTAGCGACGTTTTAAAGACTGTTTTTGCTGATGCAAAATAACGACCAGTTTATGACCTCAGCTTTTGGTCTTATCTTAGCGACCTTTTTATAACCGCATTAGGAGAGTCAAATTAACGACACTTTTGTGTTTGGCTTCTGGGTTGGATATTAGTGATGTTTTTACCACTACGTTGTAGTCCTAAGTTAGCAACGGTTTAATGACTGCTAGGGCTGCTGCAAATTAACGACTATTTTGATGACGACATATTTGGGTTGTATATTAGCGACCTTTTTGTAACTGTCTTTATAGTTGTAAATTTACGACTTGTTTGTGATATCATTTAGCTGTTGGAGATTAGCGACGACTCTATGACTTTTTTGTTGTGATGATTAGCAACGTTTTTAAGACTCTTTTAGTTTAGTCAAATTAACGACCATTTTTGTGACTACGGTGGGCACAAATAGTCATTAGCAATTTTATGGTGAGTAACTACAAAAAGAATAGAAATGGTGGCAAACTATGACCAAGCATTTAAGAAATCCAGTATGCAAATTGGTATGGTCAATAATATTTATATTATAATTAAACTTTAAAAGTATATTTACAAAATATACATTGATGCCATTGTTTACCAATAAACAAAAAGACATCAATCACATTACATAGTCAAAGTTTTGAAGGTGAAGAAGAGAGATCAAGTTTGCATATCATGTGGTGAGGTTTGTGGAACAGGTGGAGTTGGTGTACTACATGCGGCAGGCGCTGAGTTTGGGGCTGTTTGCGGAGCTTGAAAATCCATGTATTCGACAAGGTGGGGATCTTTATTCTTCATGTAATTAATAAGCATTTCCATTGTTGTCATGGCTGATTTGGCCTTTCTAAGCTCCACATCGCGTCGTTCATTGTGTGTAGCTAGTTGTGCTATATTAGCATTGGCATCTTCAAGTTGAAGCTTAACTTCTGTGAGCAATGCTGCAGCAGAGCCTCCATTCGGTTCTGTTTCTTTCCCGTCATCTACGATTTCCACGAGATTGCCAAGTCCATAGCGGTTGCCTCTGCGATCTATGTCAGTCGCCTTTAGAAAAGATCAAAAACAAATGAGGTTAACAGATCATACAACAAATTCAGAAGACATAAAACTCATACAACATACAACTCATAAACATAATCTGAACACATAAAGACAATGTCTTAAACTGATCAAACTCAGGAGACATTTATCATGATCTTTTCAGAAATCATTATCACTATAGATTCTAAAATCACATATCATATGCAGAGAACATATGTAGACTATCTCTGATCACATTCATAACACATTCAGCAAGATCGTTCACATTTACAATATATCAAATCACAATCTCAGACAATAACATTAATCTATCTCACTTTCTGATAGGAAAAAGCAATACCTGGAGAAATATCTCATCCTCTTCCGCAATGGATAGGGTCTGAGGTGTTTGTCCAGGGAAATCTTCATCCATAAGGGCAGCCGCCAATTCTTTTTTCCTTTCATTCAAGGTCATTTGGTAGGTTTCAACAATGTTTGTGGCTTTCTCATCATCGACCAACGTTCCATCGGATTTTGTATGAGCTCTGATAAACACTTCACCAATAGAGACATGCCGCCCCAACTCCTCTTCCTACGAGGCCAAAGTGTTAGTAAAACCAACATAGGCTTAAAATAGAATGATGTAATTAATTTACCATATCTTCCTGAAGCTGAATGTTGGATTTTTGACCGAATACATGCTTGTGTTTGCCAAGACCACCGCGATTAGAGTTGCGGGAGAGAGAAGCAGTTTCGCTCCTCGTCACTTGTTCTGAAGTTTTCCAATGAGCAAGCATATGTGCCCATAGAGTGTCTTTGATCAACAGAGGTCGTTTGTTGTCTTTCTTAACTTGGCTAACAATACCTTTCATTCTCCTCTTGGCAACTTTAAGATACTCTTTCTTAACCAGTGCAGTGATCCCAACATCCCAAGTATACATCCACTGCATAAATAGAACAATGTAAAAGAAGTTACAATAAGCTGAAACTTAAACATATTATCAATTAATACAGACTGCAATGAGTTTACAAGAAGACCAAACTACCAAAAACTGAGAGCAAGAAACAGAGAAGTTTAAAGTTACCGGAAAAAATTCAGGACATGTTACAACCAGAAAAGTCATAGCAACATAACAGAGTTAAAAAAACCACAAACTGGTTAAGTGCAGTCAGATTTAGTAACACTTAATTGATTCATAAAAACCTTCAAGATGAAAGCTTCCTAAACTTGTTATCAGTTCAAATAAACCTCAACATAACATAAAGAAACCAAAACATACCGCAAATGTTCTCCATTACCGTTCTTGGATGTCAATAGGTGTGACCTTCCAACTGTAGTATGGGCCATCAAATTTCTGTCGAAAAATTCAAGCGATATCTCGAGCCAGTTTGCCTTTGTCTCGGCGAAACCTAATGACAAGTTAAAAAAAAAGGATCATCTGTTGACATGTATTAAGCTACATACAAGGTTTACTTAATTGTCTGCATTGAAATCATATATATCAAACAACACATAGCAATCCATCATGATAGTTGCTTGGAGACGTGGTAAGAAATCACAACAGCTAGACATATCACTAGACTATACTATACATATCACCATTTAAACTATCGAAGATTAAGGTATCTTTATAATGAATATCCAGATTGATTTGCCTAAATTTGCAATATGCAGGTCATTATATCATCTTCTCACTACTTACGAGCTTACCATAGATTCTTAACACCAGGCACCAGAACGTTGCTCAGCCGAGGCAGATTCTCACGTCCTGGAAGTGCTAATAGAGCATCGAACAACTCCTCGTAATTATCTGCTGCTTCACCATCAGGCTGATCATCTGCACTATTCGGATAGTCGATGTCATTGTCCTAATCTTCATCATCTTGTTGGGGTTGTAGAATGTGCTGGGGAAGATACTGCTGATGTTTTTGTGTATACAAAGTTTTGTTCTGCTTGAGGCTGAGGTTGAAGGAAGGTATGTTGTGACTGTGAATGTCGTTGTGATTGTGTTGGACGTCGCGATTGTGACTCGGTGTGGTGCGGATATTGGACGGGAAATGGAGATGTTTTATGGGTTTGTGAGACCTCACCCGTCGCCAAAGTAGATGGATTGGAAGAAGGAGTTGACAAAGGAGTTGAAGAAGGATTGGATGAGTGAGAGGATTGTAGAACAGCTTTACCACGACCGATTGTTGAGGGAGAAGCAAACCATTGCGAGGATGCCGCTTGTTGAGAATCACCGCCTCGAGACGGTCTAGCTATTGTCTGATCACCTCTATCTGCAGTTTTTCCAGTCGGGTTAGGCCTAACGGATCCAACATCGCGACCACCTCTTCCTCTATTCGCTTTTGCAGCCATGATCAACAGCTTTTGTCACACAGTAGATTGATTTGAGAAGATATTGAGAGTTGGCTCACAGAATTTAGAGAGATGACTCGAGAAAGAAGATGAAAGACCTATTTGTTTGTTGATTTCAAGCATTTATGGTTAATTAAAATTGTTAGTGAAAATTGAAAATTTTAGTTAGGAGGGAAAGTAACCGCCAACATTTTACCGAAAATAATCAAAAACCATAGTCACAATATATTCCTAAAACAGTTAACTACACTTTCATAACGTTGCAATTTAGTCGCTAATTTGCGAATGCTTTCATACAATTCATAGGCCCATAAAATATATCATATTCATTCTCTGAGTTTGATGGGCTTGTCAGATAGTTGGGCCCAAAAACTACAACGCGAGAAAATAAGGCCCAAGTCTAACATATATCCTCTGCTTTATAAACTCCATTTTCTTTTAGACGTGACTATTCGTCTTCAAACTTCTCCTTCCTCGTTTCCTTAGACACGCATCACTAAGTTCTCTACTATGGCAATTTCCTCTCTTTTGTTCTCTCTACTTGCCTTCTTCATCCCTACAGGCAGGATGCTCGGTAATGTGTCTTTCACTTTCAGTATTTGACTACGATTATGTTTGTCCGACTCTCCCTGTTTTTTTTGTTCTAAAATTAAAATCTACGTCTTTAAGAAGTTCTTGATGTGGTAATATTACAAGATTGATCTATATTCCATTGTTTACTGTTGTTATGTTTTTCTTATGTTTGTTGCTGCCATGCATTGGGTTTTTTTAATTTGTTCTAAATTTTTTAGTATGTGATTCTCGGTTTCGATTCATGCTTCTATTTAAAGCAGTTGGTGGTGGTCATGATCCAGAACGAAGTTCGTCTAGTGGAAGTGACCACGATAACAGTTCGTCGGTTAAGTCTCCTCCACATTCTCCTCCACATCCTTCTCAGGGTGATCTTCCACACTCTCCTCCACATTCACCTCTATGGCCATATGATGACGGTAGTGATCCCCAAGATGGTGTCTTTGTTCTTTCTAATGTAGCTTCTCCCTCCGGAGTTATGGAGTGTTCATCCGAGGACGATGAAGACGTTGAGTGAGAGAAGCTGCGGGAAGAAGCTTTTGAAGAGCTGGCTAAGGAGAGTCATCCCGAGGATGATCCGGAAGATGTTTTTCCCGAAGATGGTTTGTATCGGGAAGCCAAAGATGATGATAATTCCTTGGATAGTAATGGTTCTTACCACTCTTTCAAGGTCAATTGTGAGCCTTCCGAAGACTCCGGTGATGTTTCAAGCGATTGTGCGTCTAATAGGAAAAGAAGACGGGTCCTCCAATGACGATGAAGATGGTGATGAGGATGAGAGTGATGACGAAGATGATTAATAGATTAGGATGAATGTTTGAAGTTTTTTTTGTATGTAAATATTAATTCTTTCTTTTTGTTCTTTGTGTATATATTTTTGATAATTAAGAAGTGATTATGCAACATTAATTTTGCCCTTTCTGAATTTGGTTCTTCAAACAAATTAAAATTGTATATTCTGACCATTACTAACAAAGGTTTAGGTCTAACATCTATAGCATCTATAGAAACTCGTTTAAAGCTTACGTTTGTACATTTGTAATGGTTTCTATGTTCTTTTGTTTAAATATTTTTACCAGTTCAATATATTTGTTACAATTAAGAGCATCATTAACCCATATATCCAACTGGGTTTCTTATAATAAAATAATATTTAGAAAGGAAGAAAAGAGAGAGAGAGAGAGAGAGAGAGAGAGGAGTTGGGGTTCTTATTTTGTGAAATAAGAAATCCAATTTCATATATAAGAACCCCAACTTTTGATGTGTCAACATTTTATTGGTTTTAAAGAAAAAACAAATTAATAGATTTTTTTTTAAGAAACCCATTTGAGTTTGTGGGTTAATGATGCTCTAAGTAGACTTGATTAATAAATAGCTGATTTGACAACTCACTTAAAGGATGTCTATCAGATTATGGTTGCATGCAAAATCATGGGTTTATTTACTTGTGTCAGTTTTTTATAGAATCTAGGTGATTTTTAAATTTCTAGACCAAAAGAGAAGCAAAAAGGATTTTTTTAAAGTAATTTCCTGAACATTCATTTCTCTTATTGGATTAGAACTTTAATTTTCCTCTCGAGGCATCAGCGTATCTAGGAGGAGGTGATCCATTTAGAATGTTAGGGGGTGTTATTTTTTCATGCAATTACATACATTCTCTGTAAAACATTCACAATATAGTAAACGCAATCATGTTATAATTTGATGCAAAACTTATAAATTTTATTTGTCCATTGAATATCAACAAGTTCCAATAAGTTTTACATCCATTGAAGTTGTGATATAGCAATTTTATTTAAAACGTGCATATACATTTTATTAAAATCTACAATCGCATTACACAATAAGAGATTTCGAAATGAAAATATTAATTCAGTTTGACAAACGTATTTCTTGCTTATATATCTGCTAATGTAATGATTGATGTAACAAATAAGAAAGTATATGTTTAAAAAATTGTCCATGTGATGAATATTTTGGAAGACAAAAAAATGACTTACACAAGATTGGTAAAAATTCAGAAATGTGTCTAATAAGCCTCAAAATCGATTCCCTAAACCCTAAATCTTCACTTTGTACATGTTACGGAGTCCGAAATGGGTCGGGATTTGCAATTGCAAACTGACAATTCGGATAACATATAAAAACAGAAATTATGAAAACTTAATAAGTAATATTGAGCAACATATATGAGTAGAGTACTCATTAATTTTGTCAATTGAATATAGACATTTCAATTTACAATAAGTTTTACATTCACTGATGTTGTGATTTAGCAATTTAATTTAAAACGTGCCTACACTTTTCATTAAAATCTAAAATCGCATTACACAATAAGGGATTTCCAAATGAAAATGTTATTAGAGTATGACAAATGTATTTCTTGTTGAATTTGGTCTGTTAATGTAATGATTGATGTGATGAATATTTGGAAGAAAAACAAAATTAGTTACAAAATATTTGTTACAAAGTCACAAACAACTTGTTTCGGCGCATAGCAGTCGCTTATTTGCGACAGTTTTGTGACTATTACATTCGCCTTATAACTCGATTCCCTAAACCCTAAATCTTCACTATGAAACTTAATCATGAATAATTAATAATTAATTAACATTGAGTAACATATGCTTATGGTTTCTGACTATTACATTAGCCTTATAACTCGATTCCCTAAACCCTAAATCTTAACTTTGTTCACGTTACGGCATAATATAATTTAGTTTTCCGAGCAAGTTGGATGGGAGATATGCTCCAATTTCGTAAACTTTAAACCTTATTCATGTCGGACACTGGGAATTTTAGATAAATATTTTTTTGTAACCATGAACCAAACATTAGAAAACGTTCAATTTACCGACAGAACATAACAAAAAAAATAAGTTATCAGACATAGTGAACCATTAAACATTAATCCAGTTTTTAATTTGAAACTGAGATGATAGCAGAGCATGTTGAAAGTCGAATGCTACATTGGAACAATGGGCCCGTATTTTGCAACATACGGGTCACTGTTAGCTAGCTCTGTTCTGAAATACTCAACCTCTATCATCTCGGGGTTGAGCCTGAAATTAGATAGCTCCTTATGCGTTTGAATCCATGGCTCTGCATCCTCTCTATCATACTTTTGGATCCTCCACATCTTCAGCACAGCGATCACCACTCCTTGACCCTTACTGTTTTCCAACACATCGTTGAAGACATAAGCTGCCTTCCCAGTTGCGAGACATTTGATTTGATTATCTCCATACATAAAAACCATGGCTAAATTTTATGAATCTTGCAGAAAACTATGACAATATATGTATCTTTTTACTTACATGATGTCCCTTATGTGGAACACAATGCTTGACATTTTGGGGTCTGAACAGATTTTGAGTGGTTCGACATTGAAAACCACACCCATAGTATCTACAAGAAATCATATGTGTTGCTTGTGTTTAATATTTGAAAGATTTTTTGGTTCTGATTTCCAAAAAAACTCATAAATTATCCAATCACAATTTTTTAAAAATGTTCACTATCATATCCATAGTATTATACAAAAGCGTACCAATGGGAATGTTTAGGTTTGTGGTGTGCTTGATCACATGGATGGGTTTGAATTGCATGTAGTGTGGTTATTCTGAGGAGGGATTGGGTAGGTATAAGTGTTGTCGATGACTGTAAGTCTGAAGGGACAATCTATAGGCCTAAAACTGGTAAACGCATCCTGTACTTNGGTAAACGCATCCTGTACTTCAACACAGAAAATTTCAACCCATTTGCCTTCTCCTTTCTCAAGACCTTTGAATCTGGAAGCTTCTACGGGTGGAGTTATGAGCTCAGTCTTACTTCCCTGCACAGTAAGTTAAGTTTAGATATGTT